>JXTC01000088.1:292481-386255 GCA_002914845.1 Trema orientale | reverse complement strand
TGTTAAAAAAGACAACTTGTGGTTCTAAGTGTGGGACTAGCATGCAAAAATTTTATATTAGAGAAATAACAAGGAAAGCATGTACGAGAAAGGCAAGAGAAATCGTGATATAATGATCAAAGGCCTCATCTAAGAATTAGAACATTTATTAATCACCGTAATGTAGGATACAATAAATATGTAGGACTACGTCTACTATGAAAATTTTCTTCACCCTGCCAAAAATAAGGCAATACATATTTGAAAGAGAACAAAACTGTCTCGGAGTCGTCTCAGATGATGGGGCAAAGGCAAACACCCCTCGCATCAGCAGTCATTTGTGGAACAATGGTCACAAAATCTATCTATTTTTTATCTGATATCCTATTTGGGGTTGCATTTTGGCTCTCTGCTGAACATCCCCCATCCACCCTGTCTATGCGTATCACTTGGGGGTTGCCTTACTTCAAATTTTGAACTGGGAAAGTTCTGATTTGAAGCAAGACCGCCTCTCGTCGGATTCCTCCCATAGTAGCGGTTTTCCTCCCTATTCTCGCCAGTGTTTGCTTGTACACCATGATTCCCTGGAGCATTAGCTTTGGAATCACTAAAAATGCCATAACCTGGTCTAGGACTAAATGGTTCTCGCCTGGTTGCTTCATTTGGAGGAGGCCTACGGTTTCTAAATCCTGGAGCACTAGTTACAGCGTCCTTGCTTTCCCTGGTTTGCTGAGAGAAATTTGTGTCTCTTGGCGGTTGTCTGCCTTGATTTGAAAAGTGATCCAACCTGGTTGAGTGTCTTATACCCGGATTCCCACTATCCATTCCTTGCGTCGGTGAAAATTGATTCCTAGCCCCACCCTTTCGATACCGATTTTCAGTGATATCAGAAGTCTCTAATGATCTTATAGAATCATGGAAAGAATGCCGTTCGTCTGAACCATGAAAATCTGAATTGGAGGAGCCCATTGAAGATGATCTAGATTGGCCGACCTCAGCAAAAAAGCTCTCATCATTGGTTTCCAAAACAGAGTCTACAGCATTTACATCATCAATAGCAATGCGAGAATCAGAAGCAGGAGTCAAACCATCCTTTTGAACTTCAGAGCTTGCTTCCTCTAGAGCCTTAATTTTTTTTCCACCGCCTTTCTTTGTTGGACCGAACTTGGCGTGCCTGACTATGACATATGCACCATCTTTCCCTAATAATGGTCCACTCTCAACAACCGCTATATCTTCAATCTACAAATCATTGTTCCAATAAAACATTTAAAAAAAAAAACGTACACGGAAAAAAGAATATACTAAAACTAGGGGCATATTCAAATAAGCAAATTTAGAGGATGTGATATTACCAAGGCAGACAGACGAGATAATACTCCTAATAAGTCCTGATCTGCGGAACCCCTGGCATTACACTGTTCATAAAAAAATTGAAATTATTGGAAGAATTTCCCTATTATGTCATATGGAATTACATCTTCTGAAACACACCTTTGAAATAAATAAAAGAACATTAAACAGCAGAACCAAATATCAGCTTCTTCAAAACTATTGTTTTCCCCCAAAACGAACCAAGCATATATTTATAAAAGTTCAAAATTCAAATCAAGGTATTGTGAGAGCTAGAAAGCCGTCAAGTGTTTTGTCAAGAGAGAACGTAAAAACCATACACTTCATCAAATAACTAAAAGTAGTTACCATAGAGTTCTATAATCTCAATCTCAAACCAACCATCTAATCTTAAACTTACGGTGAAGTTGAGCTTCTTTTTTAACTACACGTAAATTCGAAAAACTTAACTTCGAAAAACTTAACTGTACATGAAATAGCAGCTAAGCCCTTATTCCACTGCTACATCATGCAACCGTCTCACGCAACATGGGTACATATATAATAAGCAATATCTACAATACAAATCATTCCATTTTCTAAAAAAATGGTGAAAGAAAATACCTTCACTCGATAACCCTCCTCCATTAATCTCTTCACGCTATCTGCTTTCATCTGAAGGTCCTTGTGTTCCTGAATCAAATAGGCTTCAAGATGCATCAACAATTCAACAAGTTGTGGAAGGTAACTGGACTAAGAACAGAGCATGAAAAGAAACAACTCACAGTTTTCCCAGAAAACCTAACTTCTTTAAAACTTCCAGTTCGCAAAGTCACCTCGGGCTGCATACAAGCTAAAGCTATTAAAATATCGCTGCAGGAAATCTTATTCTTTAACATAATTTAGTGATTGATCTTGTAAGTCTACTTGCCAGATATGATATGGCTTTGCAAAAGAATTTTTTAAGGGTAATATGACTAGAAACCAACAAACAAAACAACTATATTTATGAATCCGGTCCATCTGTCAACCTTGCCAAGCTTGAAAATACTAGACAATTTTGTAACAGCTCATTCAATTTGTATCTGATTAATGCATAAGAAAGCTTTTCTCCCTTTTCCAAAAGCATAATCATTTCTTTCAAAAAAGAGGTAAAATCCGCCACTTTGACCACATTGTAGCATACCTTGCTTTTAGCACGATCCTTATCCCTTAGCTGTTTCTGGTATTGCTCTTTATGGAAGTCCATTATTTTACAGACAGGCGGATCAGCGCCCGCTTGGATCTGTAAAATCAAAGAGAACAAATTTATTCAATATCCCACAGTACTTCGTTTCTTACTCAATTCACACTAATTGTAAGTAAACAATTATATATATATATATACCTCAACTAAATCAAGGTCGAGTCTCCTAGCACGTTCCAGAGCTTCATGCCTCGAAACAATTGAATGTTCTGCGCATTAAACCCAAAAGAGGAAAAAAAAAATAATAAATATATAAATACAAATCAGAATATGCTAGCAACTCATAGATTTTCAGTCAAATAGAGATTACCATACCTTTATCCATCACAAGCCTAACAACATGAGCTGTAATTTTCTCGTTCAGTCGAGGTCCGGTCGTCTTCTTATCCTCCTTATTCGGTTTGTTTTGAAACTACACGTCATCAACACCAAAAAAATAAAAATAAATAAATAAATAAATAAAGCCAATACTACCCAAATCACCTCCTAATTCATCCCACAAAAGGCAAAACCTCAAAATCTTGACAATTCAATCCAAATTACACATTACCCATTCAAAACAAAACCGAAATAATCTACAAACCAAGCTAACACTTAGCTCAATTCAATCATGCCTTCAAAAAATATATATATATATATACACACACTAGACCAACCTGAAACCAAGATCAGTATAGCTACCTAGAATCCAATTCTAGAAAACCCGAACTCAAAAACCATTACCTGAACCGGAGCAGCGAAAAACCTGACATTACTGCAAAAATCAGTGGGTCTTTTATGAATGAAGATCGAATACGAGTTCTGTTTGAGACATGATTCGGTATATGAAGCATAATGAATGGTCTTGAACTGGTTTGAGAATCCGTTTAGCTTAGATTTCCCGATTCTAAGCCAAAATGCCATCTTTTTCTAACCCTAGATATCGAAATTTCGGCATAGAATCGGAGATTGAACCAGAGCCTGGAGAAACCTATACACACTTTACTCAGACGGGGGTTTTCAGTTGGGGTTTCTGCTCTCGGTGCTCCTCTGAGTCTGGCTTGACCCCTAAAACCCGAAATTTTAGGCCTCAGGCTGAAGTTCAAGGCCCAATATAACGTGTTGGGCCTATCATAGTCCAGGAAATGAACAAATGACATGGATAAGACTAATTTGGGCGAAAACGACTTTTTTGAGCATCTTTCTGAAAAGGACACTTTTAGGAGTGTCAAGAAATTCTTGACCATAGATTAAAAGCTTCTTACCTATGAAAAAACTATTATTTAGGACTTTTTCATAGTCAATAAGTCCTTGACTATAAGTCAAGACGTCCTTAACACTCCTAAAAATATTTTTTTTTGAAAAAAATACACAAAAAGACCATTTTGGCCCAAGTTAGTCCTATCCATGTCCTTTTCTCTCAAGAAATTAACCCAAAGATAAATTTATGTTCAGTACCCAGTTTTGTGCCTTATATGTTGAAAATATCCTTTATATTTTCGTTCAAAAATATCTATTTTTATGTATAAATTTTATGTGTAAAATATGTGTAGTATACATGTATGTACGATGTAAATTTGTATATAAAATTATACGTATGATTTGCATTTAAAGTATAAAGTTATACCTATGATATATTTTTTGAAATGTATATAGATTTTTAAGTATAATTTGTAGGTACAATACATTTTATTTATAAAATCTGGGGGTATACATTTCTCTAAAAACAAATAAAAAATAAGTTTTAATAAAATAAATTTGTTAAGAATTAACAAACGATAACAAGGAATAGAACGAAAATAAGAACACACAAACTCAAATGGAAAAATCCTAGTTAGGAAAAACCGCAGGCAGATGAGAAGAAACTTTACTATTTCGAATAACTAAGTACAAAAGGTTGAGTTTTATTCAGCCAAAGTGAAATATATAAAATTTCAAAACTCTAAAATACATATGTGTACGGATAAAATATGTAAAGAAAAATCAGGCCTATAAAACAAGTCCACGGGTCACGAACTCTAACAGCCCTATCGTCGACTCCGGTTCTAGACTTGGTGGTGATTACAATTATCACGGTTTTCTTCGGCAAAAATGATGCTCATCCTTATCTAATAGGAATAATGTGCAATATGTTTGTACGTCTGTACATGCAAGTGGATTGTTAGTTAGTAGATATTAATTAATTAATTTGAGTATATAAATACATAAGTTATTTTATTATAGAAAAAAATGTCCACATTCTCATTTGGTTTTGATATTTCCATCATTATTAATATAATATAACAAAAATAAAAGAAGAAAAAATTTGGAAGTACCAACTTTATCATGTGGGCAAACATGTTGGCCCTTCATAATTAATACTTTATTTTTATTCATTTTTTTCACGGCCAACATCCAATTTTATCTCCAAATTAAACTAGTGATAATTATAATAATAGGAATAATTAGTGTTGAGATAGCAGCTAACTAAGTTTATTCGGCAAGCCACATAGAGTATTAAGGGAATTTTTTCTTCTTAATAGCATTTAGTTTCTTCTATCACAATTCTCTTCCAGCACTGTACACTATTTTTCATTTCTCTATGACTCAACACATCTAATTAATTATAAAATAGAGTTGTATTGTTCATTATCTTACTCCATGCGATAATCTATACTTGAAAGGTACTTTTCCTAATTGTTATAAAGTTCTTACGTCATTAACTTCTTTCGCTTTTTTAGATTGAGAGTGAAAAATATCTCACCTACTATTCTCATGGCATGCGATTCTATAATCTAATTTGTGATGGTCTATATAAATTTTTCAGTGGATTATGAATTGTGGGACTCAAACATATCAGAAAGTTAAAAGCATAAGATTAATAATACACACACCTGAACTATTCCTCAATATAGATGAGATTGGAAAAGTTTTGTTCAAGATTTTAATTTTTTTTTCTTGAATCTAAGCTTTATTCTGAATATTTTTTCTTTTTTTTTTTGTTATAGAGAAACAAGAATGATTGCATTATAAATACATATTTGAGAATTATTATTTTGGTATTTATTATTTCAATATTTGTACTTTGAAAGAATTAGCCAATAGCCATGGTTAACGTTTCTGTGTTTTTCCTTTGTAGTTTTCTTTGGGATGGGGATGGTGTTTGTATCGTCTCTCCAGATAATTTATAAAGATGTATTATTAGAATTTGTTTAATTTCAAAATGAATAACTAATTAAAAACATTAAATTATTAGGGGCATGTAAAATTTATAGGAATTAAAAATGGATGGAAAAAAGAAAAGACAATATTAAATTTAACGATAATTTAGGAAAAATTTATTAAGTAGTATGTAAATTTTAATTTAATTTAGAGTGTTTTATTAAAAGTAGTAATACGGGAAGAATAGATAGAGATGTAACAATTAACCCGCCTTTTTGAAAAACAAAGACTTATGAGAAATATTAATAACTGTTTGATCTAACATATATAAGCCTACAATATTTTGAAACTATAATGATTATAGACAATACACACAATTTACATACGTGATATTTTATCGCAAAGCTATCAGAATCAATGCTTTGACATACATTAGAACAGAGCAGAAAATAGCAGAGTAGCAAACTATATTCTATAATCCACAATCATCTTCAATCATCTGTACTAAAAATTAAAAATTACGACCAAGAACATAATCAATTTCATGAATAGGTGACAGAAAGTAGAAGAATCAGTTCACACAGAAAAATGCAAGAAGAATTTTATATGACTCAGCTGATAATACAATCTATTTATATGATATAAACCAGATTTACAAGTTAAGACGACTTCCCCTCTCTTTCACATAACCAATATGGGACCCAAAACGCAAACTAAGAACCCTTTTACCTAGTATTAGATCAAGAGAGCTTTTAAAAAAGTACATCTTTGGCACATTTAAATATTTTATCAGACATCTTTTTATCCTTGAAACACAATTTAGTTTTATCACTGATAGCAGGATATAAAAAGCTATAAGGAAATCAGTCCAAAAAAAAAAAAAATTCGTTGATACACAGCTCAAACTCAGTATTGTATAACATATATCCAAGCATCAATTCATGGCCCAAACGGGCTGGGCCTAGACCTACCCATAAATGGGCTAACACGGGTCGGCCGTTCCACCCCGCAGATGGCTCGTATCTTTTTTTCTTAAAATAAAAAATTTAAAATATATTTAAATAATTTAATAATTTAAAATATATATATATATGATAAAACTTTTATCATAAATAATTTAATAATTTTTATGACAAAAATTAAAAAAATAATACATAACTTAAGTTGATAAAAAAAATAAATAAAAAATAATTAAATTTGGAAAATGATGAATTCAATTTTATTGATATAATTTTTGACTACCTCGTTAAAAACCTTATTAAGAAAAACCCATTAGGATAAAACCTTAGTAATAGAAAAAGAGTTTGGTCTTGATTATTATTTACAGTTGAAACTATTTAAAAAAAAAAAAAAAAACTAGTACATCATCATCAATCATGATTCGTCATCGTTCATGTACAAGATTGTGAATAGTATGTTGATTTCGTTTCGCCGCTTGTTTCAATCTTTAACACATCTTAGCACCTCAACCATTTTAGGAGTCAGCGAAATCTGTCGATCATTTACTATCCTCCCAGTGGTGCTAAAAGTATATTCTGAAAAAACTGTGGACACCAGAATAATTAAGATGTCATATGCTAATTGTGCAAACACCGGGAATCTTGCTCGACGCTTTTGCCTTCATTCCAAAATTTTAAAATTCTCATCTTTGTAGCTAATATCGGAATCTAGTTTAAGATACTAGTTAAGCTCAGAAGAATGCGGTGGATTCGTTGTTATTAGTAACAGTTGACTTAAACTTGATGATGATAATGCTGATGAGTTACGCCCACGCCCATGAATATAGCTTCAAGTAGATTTCTTCTTTGATCGATCTTGAGTTTGTTAGGGGATTTCTTGTTGACTCCTAGGCACACCACCAAACTTAGCCTCATACATATTAAACAGTTCAAAAAACTTATTACGAGTGTCAATATATTCGGGTGTAAAATCCAACTCTAAAAGTATCACAAATGTGACTAATCATAGTAGAAAGACCATTTAATTTAGCTGTAGGATCTAAAATAAAAAGTAAAAGAAAATAATAAAGGAATTTCTGACCAATATTTCAAGTAAACTTTTTGGTCATATTTTTCTTTAGAAAATATTTTGGAAATAAAAAACATATGATGTAAAACAATTAGAGAAATAGAATAATAAACACCAGATAAAGCAACAGTAACATCATAAAAAATTTCCAAAAATTGTACAAATTTTTCACAAATAAACCAATCTTAATTATTCAAATCTAGTGCACCTATTTTTAGATTGTAAAACACAAAAATAGCATTTTTATACTCCATTGTATTTTTTAACATCAAATAGGTGGAATTCTGCCTTACAAGCATGTCAAATTGAAATTTTCTTGGTTTTAGTCATTCGGCATTGCAATATTTTTTAAATTCGGCAATAAGGCGATTAGAATATTTTCAATATATATAGATAATATATCCATACCAGATTTAACTCTAAGGTTGATGATATGACATGCACAACTTTGATGTAATAAAAATCCTTTCGTGTATGAACTTACCAATTGTCTAAGTAATCGTATGGCCCTTGTATTGGAGGTAGCATTTCGAAAGTGATAGAAATAATACGGTTTGCTATGCCATATTCTTCTACAACACTTAAGATTTTTTCACAAATAATTTCAGTAGTATGCCTTTGATCAACGACTTTAAAACTAATTTTCATCACAATAATGTGCAACTATACTTACATAATCTTGTTTAGAATCAACACCCTAAATATCGGATATCAATGCAATACAGATCTTAGTTCAGAGCGCATATTTTTATAAACTTTAAGTAAAGTAAATCACTTTTAGTAGTATTCCTAGAAACTTTTTTAAAGTTTGGATAATATGATCGTCTAATATATTCTTCATATTCATCGGACTCACCAATACCTAGTAGCAAACCTTTGAAATAATAAAACATGCTAATGACTCCCTAACTACTGTAGGATCATAGTTCTAACTACTTACCAAACAATCCTTGTTGAATTGAAGTGTTAATTGAGTGGATTGCATACCTCCTTGAAGACCTTGATGTTTGGGGAATCATTCGTCACTATATCTTTTGAGATAGGTGGTACCGCTAGATGGTTTAGCGGTGAATAGCTTCTTGCAATATTTGAACTTCGTCATTTTTGTTTAGTTGTTATTGCCATCATCTTGGTATTCCATATCGAAGTGGTCCCATACATTAGAAATTGTCCTCACATGTTTTGATTTTGAGGTTGTGCTTGCACTAGAAGAACAACTATTAAGAAATTGGGAATTACTTCCACTCGCATATGGATTACTTTGCATTTCGGAGACTTGGTCATCCCTTCCACTATGCGAATTTGTTCTTCCTCCTCATTAGCATCCATCTCCAAATCAATGCGAAAATTCTTTAACATATCTATATCCTACATTAACTAATTTTAATTAGAATGATAATTAACAATTTAACATTAAACATATTAATAAATTAACTAATTTTAATTAGAATTAGAATTATAATTAGCATATTATTATATTAATTAATTTTAATTAGAATGATAATTAAAATATTATAGTATTGACCAATTTTAATTAGGATGATCCTTAACAAATTACTACATTAACTAATTTTAATTAGAATGATAATTAACATATTACTAAATTAACTAATTTTAATTAGAATGATATTTAATATATTACTACATTAACTAATTTTAATTAGAATGATAATTAACATATTACTACAGTCACTAATTTTAATTAGAATGATAATTAACATATTACTACATTGATTAATTTTAATTAGAATGATAATTAGCATATTACTATATTAATTTATTTTAATAAGAATGATAATTAATATATTACTACATTAACTAATTTTAATTACAATGATAATTAACAATTTAATATTAAATATATTACTAAATTAACTAATTTCAATTAAAATGATAATTAACATATTACCACATTAATGAACTGTAATTAGAATGATAATTAACATTAAACATGTTAACAAACTAATTGATATTAAAAATATAAGTATGATAAATTAAACTTTAAAAAATTGAACAATTAAAATTACCTTAAATTGAGAATTGAGTAGACTTGGGACTTAGATTTTTGTTGGATATTGGAACTTGGAAGAATTGGAGTTTAAAAATAGAGATTGAGAATATAATTATAAATTATAATTTTATAATTATTAATATTAAATAGTAATTAGATTATATAATTAATTAGAGAAAATGTAAATTAAGAATTTGAGAGAATATTAGAGAAATGAGATAACAAAGAGATTAAGAGAGAAAAAAGTTGTTCGTGTGAGTGGTATTTATAAGGTAGAATTTTAAGACATTTTGCTTTTTTAATTAGTTTTTGTTTTTTTTTTTTGTTTTTTAAATAGGGCTAACCAATGGCGCCGTTGAGTATCAGTCCCATTGAATTTGGGGCCCCAGTGACTGTTATAGTAGTTGGGCACCCATGAACTGAAAAATAAAAAGTAAAGAGGTCAGATTAGGCTGCCATCCGGCCAAGTGTGATAAGCCCAGCCTAGCCTTGGGAGCTATGCTTGAACAAGTCAGGCCTGCCCGTTTAGCCTGACTCATTTTACTAACTTTACAAAAATTTAACAATAAATTTTAATTTAGACAATCTAGGGACTAAATTGCTACAAATCGGAAAGTTTAAAAGCTTAATTACTACATTTGAAACTTTGAGGACCAAATTACCATATGTTGGATAGTTCAGGGATCATTTGTGCCATAAGCCCTTTATATTTTGGACACACAGCAATAACAACTTAGAAGATGGCCATAGATACCCTCAGAATTATCTTAGATTAATATCAAAGAGGACTTGGCCAATATTTGGCCTATCAAGGAATCAAAACCTGTTTTATGAGAAGGTGACTTAGTGGTTGATTATAATGACTTGACAAATCAGAAAGTAAATTAGTCTAATACCTAGATATCTAGATTTGCAAATAACTAAAACAGGACAGTATATAAACAGCCACACATGAATATTAGTTTTCTAATTAATAACTAGTATGAATTAGAAATAATGCTATAAATAAGCTTTGCATAATTAATAGACATTGCTCTAGTAGTAATATTATACTTTCCTTTTCTTCTTTTGTTTAGATTTCAGAGGAGGATCGTAATAATCCTCTCTTTCCAAAAGAGCAACATGTGGATGTTTATCATCTGATGTTCAAAAATACTTTGGACCAAGAACTTTCTGCCTGAGAGGGAGGCACAGCCTGGCCTAATGGCCCAGGCGGGCCGGGCCTTGGCCTGCAAAGAAATGGGCTAATGCGGGCCGACCCATTCTCAATCTGTAACATATATTTGTACCTCAACCATTTTAGAAGTCAATAAAGTCCTTCGATCACCTACTATCCTCTCAGAGATGCTAAACATAGACTCCGAAGAAACGATGGATACCGAAATAATTAAGATGTCATGTACTAATTATGCATGTACCTAGAATCTTGTTTCACCTTTGCCATCATTCCAAGACTTTGAACTTCTCATCTTCACAGTCGATATCAGAATCTAGCTTAAGATACTGGTTAAGTTCAGAAGATTGCGGCGAATTCGTTGTTGGTAATAATTGACTTGAACCTGATGATGATGATGTTGATAAGCCACACCCACACCTATGAATATAGCCCTAGATAGACTTCTTCTTTGATCGGTCTTGGATTTATTGTGGTGTTTCTTGTTAACTCCTAGGTGCGCTGCCAAACTTAGCCTCATATATATTAAACAGTTCAAAAAACTTGTCACGAGTATTAGTATATTCGGATATAAAATCTAACTATAAAGCATCACCAATATGACTAATAATAGTAGAAAGACCATTTAATTTAGCTCTAGGATCTAAAATAAAAGTAAAAGAAAATAATAAAGAAATTTCTGACTAATATTTCAAGTAAACTTCTTGTATTTTAATTATCATGTATCCAAATATAAGGTCATATCTTTCTTTAGAAAATATTTCGGCAATGAAAATATAACATGTAAAATAATTAGAGAAATAAGATAATAAACACTAAATAAAGCAACGGTAATATCATAAAAAACTTCTAAAATTATATAAATTTTTCACTAATAAACCAATATTAATCTTTTAAATTTAGTGCAACTATTTTTGAATTGTAAAATACATTAATAGTATTTTTATACTTCATTGCATTTTTTAACATTAAATAGGTGGAATTCCACCTACAAGCATGTTAAGTTGAAACTCTCTTGGCTTTAGTCATTTGACTTTGTTATAGTTTTTAAATTCAGCAATACGAGGATTAAAAGTATGAATGTAAGCACTAGCATTTCGAACATTTTCAATGTATATAGATAATATATTCGTACCCTATATTACGAGATAGTGACTTAGGGACTAATTCTAATGACTTACAAATCAGAAACTGAACTAGTCTAATACGTGGATATCTAGACTTGCAAATCACTAAAACATGACACTATACAAATAACCATGTATGAATATTAGTTTTTAAATAAATAACTGGTATGAATTAGAAATAATGCTATAAATAAGCTTTGCATATTTAAGGGACATTGCTCTAGTAGTAATATTATACCGTTCTTTTCTTTTTTTGTTTAGATTTCAGAGGAGGATCAAAATAATCCTCTCTTTCCAAAAGAGCAACATATGGATGTTCTTCCTCTGATGTTCAAAAACATTTTGGATCAAGGGCCTTCTGGCTAAGATGGGGCCCAACCCGGCCCTATGGCCCAGGTAGGCCGGCTCATTCCAGCTCACAGTTGGCCAGTTTCTTTTTTTTTTTTAAATGAAAATTTTTAAATATATTCAAAAAATTTAATAATTTGAAAAAAAACAAATATATATAAGTGATAAAACTTTTGTAATAAATAATTTTACAGCTTTTATGATAAAAATTAAAAAATAATACATAACTAAAGTTCATAAGAAAAAAATAAGTAAAAAACAAGTAAATTTGGAAAATAACGAATCCAATTTTATTGGTAAATTTTTTGACAACCTTATTAAAAACCCTACTAAGAAAAATCCATTGGGATAAAATCTTAGTAAGAAAAAAAGAGCGTAGTCTTGATTATTATTTACAATTGAAATTATTAAAATAAAAAATTAGTACATCATCATCAATCATGATTCATCATCGTTCATGTACAAATTATTGAAATTTTCGACTAATTCTTCATTGTGAATAGTATGTTGATTTTGTTTCGCCACTTCTTTCTAATCTTTAACATATGTTAGCACCTCAACTATTTCAGGAATTAACGAAGTCTTTCAATCACTTACTATCCTCTCAAGAGTGCTAAAAGCATAGTCCAAAGAAATCGTGGACATCGGAATAATTAAGATGTCACGTGCTAATTTTGTAAGTACCAAGAATCTTGCTTGACGTCTTTGCCATTATTCCAAAACTCTAAAATTCTCATCTTTGCAGTCGATGTCAGAATCTAGCTTAAGATACTAGTTAAGCTCAGAAGGCAGTTGACAGATTCATTGTTATTAGTAATAGTTAACTTGAACTTGATAATGATGATGATGAGGAGCCACGCCCATGCCTATGAATATAGCTCTAAATAGACTTCTTCTTTGATCGGTCTTGGGTTTGTTGTCTGGTTTCTTATTGACTCTTAGGCATACTGCCAAACTTAGCCTCACACATACTAAATATTTCAAAAAACTTATCGCGAGTATTAGTACATTTAGGTATAAAATTCAACTCTAAAAGATCACCAGTATGGCTAATAATAGTAGAAAGACCATTTAATTTAACTATAGGATCTAAAATAAAAGCAAAAGAAAACAATAAAGGAATTTCTGACCAATATTTCGAGTAAACTTCTTGCATTTTAGTTGTCACGGGTCCAAATATATTAATTAATTTTAATTAGAATGATAATTAATATATTACAACATTGACTAATTTTAATTAGGATAATAATTAACAAATCACTACATTAATTAATTTTAATTAGAATGATGATTAACATGTTACTACATTAACTAATTTTAATTAGAATATTAATTAACATATTACTACGTTAACTAATGTTAATTAGAATGATAATTAACAATTTAACAATAAATATATTACTAAATTAACTAATTTTAATTAGAATGATAATTAATATATTACTACATTAGTTAATTTTAATTAGAATGATAATTAAAATTAAACATATTAAAAAACTAATTGATACTAAAAAAATTAGTATGATAAATCAAACTGTAAAAAATTAAAATAAATTAAAATTACCTTGAATTGAGAATTGAGTAGACTTGGGACTTAGATTTTAGTTAGACATTGGAACTTGGAAGAATTGGAGCTTAAAAATAGAAATTAAGAATTTAACTATAAATTATAATTTTGTAATTATTAATATTAAATAGTAATTATATTATATAATTAATTAGAGAAAATATAAATTGAGAATTTGAGAGAATATTAGAGAAATGAGATTATAACGATATTAAGAGAGAAAAGAGTTGTTTGTGTGAAGAATGAGGGAGGGGGATGGGGTATTAATAGGGTAGAATTTTTGGACTTTTTGTTTTTTAATTTTTTTAATTAAAAAAAAGGGGTTAACGAATGGCGCTCTGTTGGGAATCAGCCTCCTTTGAATTTGGCGCCCCAATGGCTATTATAATCGTTAGGCACTTATGACCCAAAAAATAAAAAAGGCTGGATCGGGCAAGCCCGACGGGCTGAGTGTGATAGGCCTAGCCCAGCCCTAAGAGTTATACTTGAACAGGCTGGGCCGGCCCGTTTGTCCTGACCTATTTTTCTATCTTTAGAATAATTTAACTTTAAATTACAATTTAAACAATCTATGGACCAAATTATTACAAATTAGAAAGTTTAAGACCTTAATTACTACAATTAAAACTTTGAGAACTAAATTACTACATGTTGGAAAGTTCAAAGACTATTTGTACCATAAACCCTTTATATTTTGGACGCACAACAATTATGACTTAGAAGATGGCTAGATACTCTCAGAATTATCTTAAATTAATGTCTAAGTAGACTTGGCCAATATTTGACCTATTAAAGAATCAAATCCTATTTTATGAGATGGTGACTTAGTGGCTGATTCTAATGACTTGACAAATCAGAATTGGTCTAATACCAGGATATCTAGACTTGCAAATAACTAAAACAGGACAATATATAAACATCCATATATAAATATTAGTTTTTAATTAATAACTGATATGAATTAGAAATAATGCTATAAATAAGCTTTGCATATTTAATAGACATCGCCCTAGTAGTAACATTATACTTTTTTTTTTGTTTAGATTTCAGAGGAGGATCGTAATAATCCTCTCTTTCCAAAAAAGGCAACATATGGATATTCTTCCCTGATGTTCAAAAATGTTTTGGACCAAGGACAATCTAGTTGAGAGGGGGCTTAGCCAGCCCCTATAGCTCAAGCGGGTTGGGCCTAAGCCCGCCCGGAAATAGGCCAATGAGGGTCGGCCTGCAGATGGCCCATTTCTTTTTTTTTAAAAAAAATAAAACATTTATAATATATTTAAACAATTTAATAACTTAAAATATATATATATATGTGAAAAAACTTTCATCACAAATAATTTTGCAAGTTTTATTATAAAAATTAAAAAATAATACATTACTTAAGTTAATAAAAAAAAAGTAAAAAACAATTAAATTTGGAAAATGACGAATTCAAATTTATAGATAAATTTTTGACTACCTCATTAAAAACCTTACTAAGAAAAATCCATTGGGATAAAACCATAGTAAGAGAAAAAGAGTGTAGTATTAATTATTATTTACAATTGAAATTATTAAAAAAAACTAATAAATCGTCATTAATCATAATTCATCATTGTTCATGTACAAGTTATTAAAATTTTCGACCAATTCCTTACTGTGAATTGTATGTTGATTTTGTTTCGCCGCTTGCTCCCAATCTTCAACATATGTTTGCACTTCAACTATTTCAGGAGTCAAGAAAATCCTTCGAACATCTACTATCCTTCCAGTGGTGCTAAAAGTAGACTCTGAAAAACTGTATTCACCAAAATAATTAATATATCACGTGTTAATTGTACAAGCATCATAAATCTTACTTGACGTCTTTGCCACTATTCTAAAACTTTGAAGTTCTATTCTCACAGTCGATGTCATAATCTAGCTTAAGATACCGGTTATACTCAAAGGATTATGGCAGATTCATTTAGTTGACTTGAACTTGATGATGTAATGCTAATGAACCATGCTCATAAATATAGCTCTAAATAGACTTCTTCTTTGATCGATCTTGGGTTTGTTGTAGAGTTTCTTGTTGACTCCTAGGTGCGCTGCCAAACTTAGCCTCATACATACTAAACAGTTCAAAAAACTTGTCACAAGCATTAATATATTCCAGTGTAAAATCTAACTCTTAAGCATTACCACTGTTACTAATAATAGTAGAAAGACCATTTAATTTAATTTTAGGACTTAAAATAAAAGTAAAAAAAATAATAAAAGAATTTCTAACTAATATTTCAAGTAAACTTCTTGCATTGCAATTATCATGGGTCTAAATATAGGGTCATATCTTTCTTTAGAAAATATTTTGGCAATAAAAAGCGATGTAAAATAATTGTAAGAGTAGGATAATAAATTCTAGATAAAATAACGTTAGCATCATAAAAAACTTCTAAAAATTGTACAAATTTTTACAAATAAACCAATCCTAAACTTTCAAATTTAGCGTACCTATTTTTGAATTGTAAAACACAGTAATAGCATTTTTATACCCCATTGCATTTTTTAACATCAAATAAGTAGAATTTTACCTTATAGGCATGTCAAGTTGAAATTTTCTTGGCTTTAGTCATTCGGCTTTGCAATATTTTTTAAATTTGACAATATGACGATTAGAAGTATGAAAGTAAGCAATAGTATTTCGAACATTTGCAATGTATATAGATAATATATCCATACATGATTTGCCAATGAGATTGATGATATGACATGCACAATATTGATGTAGTAAAAATCCTCCCGTGTATGAACTTACCGATTGTCTAAGTAATCGTATGGCCTTTATATTGGAGGTAGCATTATCGAAAGTGATAGAAATAATGCAGTTTCCTATGCCATATTATTCTATAATACTTAAAAGTTTTTTATTAATAATTTCAGCAATATGCCTTCGATCAACGACTTTAAAACCAATTATTCTTTTTTGCAATATTATTTTTCATTACAATAATGTACAACTATACTTATATAATCTTGTTTAAAATTAGTACCCAAAATATCAGATGTCAATGTAATGCAAAAGTTTAATGCTAGCATTTCAAATATTAGTTATATGTGCATATTTTTATAAACTTTAAGCAAATCAAATCTATTAGTATTCCTAGAAATCTTTTTGAAGTTTGGATAATATGATTGTCTAATTTGTTCTTCATATTTATCGTACTCACCAATATCTAATGGCAAATCCTTTGAAGCAATAAAATGTGCTAATGACTCTTTAGCTACTATAGGATCATAGTTCTAATTACTTACTGAACAATTCTTGTTGCATTGAAGTGTTCATTGAGTGGGTTGCATACCTCCTTGAGGACCTTGATATATGAGAAAGCATTTGTCATTTTGTCTTTTGAAGTGGGTAATACCGCTAGATGTTTTAGTGGTGCATAGCTTCTTACAATATTTGCACTTCGTCATTTTTGTTTTGTTGTTATTGCCGTCATCTTGGTATTCTATATCGAAGTGGTCTCATATATCAGAAATTGTCCTCACACGTTTTGATTTTGAGGTCGTGCTTATACTAGGAGAACAACTATCTTAAAATTGGGAATGACTTCCACTCACATGTGGATTACTTTGCATTTCGGAGACTTGGTTACCTTTTCCACTAAGCGAATTTGTTCTTCTTCCTCATTAGCATCCATCTCCAAATCAATATGGAAATTCTTTGACATAACCATATCATACATTAATAACTAATTTTAATTAGAATGATAATAATCAATTTAACATTAAACATATTACTAAATTAACTAATTTTAATTGTTTACAAAAAAAATTAACTAATTTTAATTGTAATAATAATTAACATATTACCATATTGACTAATTTTAATTAGAATGATAATTAATATATTACTACATTAATGAATTTTAATTAGGTGATAATTAACAAATTAGTACATTAACTAATTTTAATTAGAATGATAATTAACATATTACTACATTAACTAATTTTAATTAGGATGATAATTAATATATTACTATATTAACTAACTTTAATTAGAATCATAATTAATATATCACTACATGAACTAATTTTAATTAGAATGATAATTAACATATTACTACATTAACTAATTTTAATTAGAATGACAATTAACATATCACTACATTAACTAATTTTGATTAGAATGATAATTAATATATTACTACATTAATTAATTTTAATTAAAATTATAATTAACAATTTAATATTAAATATATATCTAAATTAACTAATTTCAATTAGAATGATAATTAGCATATTACTATATTAATGAATTTTAATTAGAATGATAATTAACATTAAACATATTGACAAACTAATTGATATTAAAAAGATAAGTGTGATAAATGAAACATTAAAAAATTGAAGAACTAAAATTACCTTGAATTGATAATTGAGTAAACTTGGGACTTAGATTTTTAGTTAGATGTTTGAACTTGGAAGAACTGGAACTTAAAAATAGAGATAGAGAATATAACTATAAATTATAATTTTGTAATTATTAATATTAAATAGTAATTAGATTATATAATTAATTAGAGAAAATGTAAACTGATTAGAGAAATGAGAGAATAAAGAGATTAAAAGAGTTGTTTGTGTGAAGAATGAGAGAGGGTATAGAGTATTTATAGGGTATAATTTTAGGATTTTTTTAATTATTTTTTTAAATTAAAAAAAAAATTAAAGACTGACCAATGGCGATGCTAGGCATCAGTCCCTTTGAATTTGGGGCCCTACTGCTGTTATAGTCATTGGGCACCTGTGACCCAAAAAAAAAAAAAAAAAAGGTTCAGGCTAGCCAGATGAGCCGAATGTGATAGGCCCAACCCAATCCTATGAGCTATGCTTGAACAGGTTGGGCTGGACTGGCCCATGAGCCACAGTAATAGGCCACGGGCTGGCTCATTTTGACTTTACAAAAATTTAACAATAAATTACAATTTAAACAGTTCATAGACCAAATTGTTACAAATTGAAAAATTTAAGAGCTTTAACATGCTGAGACTAAATTGCTACGAATCGAAAGGTTTAAAAGCTTAACATGCTGGATAGTCCATAAACCCGAGGACTTAGGCCAATGTTTGGCCTATTAAAGAATCAAACCCAGTTTTATCATGAGATGGTAACTAAATGGCCAAAAAAAAAAAAAAAAAGAAAAAAAAAGGAGAGAAAGAAAGTTTTCTTTTCTTTTTAAAGTTTTTTGGCGTGACAAGTCGTTGATTAATATAAAACCAGAGTAGACTCAGCTAATAAGAAAAATAACTATAAATCTTTACATATATTTCTGTTGGGCGACGACACAAATAAAATGTATTTACTCTTTGTTGAAATATCTGTACACAGCCATGCGGTGACTACAACCCGCCGCAAATAGTGGCATATGTCAATTTCTTGAGAGTATTCTCTTGTGAGAAGCTTCTTAAAAAATTGACAAATCAGAAACTAAATTAGTCTAATACCCCAATATCTAAACTTGCACATAACTAAAACAGGACAGTATACAAACAGTCACATATGAATATTGATTTTTTAATTAATAACTCGTATGAATTAAAAATAATGCTATAAATACGCTTTGCATGTTTAATAGACATTAAGAGAACATCCACATGTTCTTCCTCTAATGTTCAAAAATATTTTGTACCAAGGACCTTATCCAACTTGTTGAGCCGTGTCCTCATTCATCATGTTCCTTCTGGGTTCGTAGAAGATCCTTGTACCATTTAGGGTAATTGGGTGTAGGATAGTGTCGCGCAAGCCTAACGAAATAGACCACTTTGTCCTCCATATCTTCGCCACGGATAGCATTAGGTCCAACCAAAACCTTCGCTTCATAGAAGCGTTCATTTGAAGCTTGGAAAGTCAAGAAATATAGTACGGCCGGTCCTGCAGGCTGCGAGTTGACTCTTATAAAATCTACACAACGAAGATCATTATCTCCCTGAAACCAATTTAAATCGTAAAGTACAAATCAATAATTAGAATCACAAAGCTATTTAATGCATTTTCTACTGAACAATACAATCAACTTACTTTGGTTTTTCTCAGGTCCTCAAGTGCAAATACCACAGCAAGTTGTGCCCAAGGACTATCGGTGCCATCTATACCAAGTGCCTCAAGAGTGAACTCAAATCCCGGATAATTTGACTCTCCAACATAAAACCCCTGATTCATAAATAAAATTAAAGGAGGATTAAAATAAAGACATAACATTTTGGGAACATCAAATTGAAACATAACTGAACGTTTTAACAAGGAGAAGAGTATCAAGGGGCAATGGCATTGAACAAATGAAAATAATAATAGTGTCTAATGGACCTAAAATTGGTGAATTCTTTTTCTACACTACAAGTGATATTCTCATAAAGAACAGAAGTACTAAGGATAAAAATCTAGTGAGAAATTACTCATGAAAAAGAATAGTTAGCTTAGAATGAGAAATCTAAAAAGTGATGAGAATGAATCAATCTGCGTCTGGCCTTTTACTCCCTCCCCTATATATCTATCCCTCAACCATAAACAAAATTGGCTATTTGGTCCACCGATAATGAAATTAAAGCGTTCTGTCCTCTTATTCATATATGCATAACTATCGTTCTATGTTGTTGCACATATCCTAAACAACATATTAACTTTTAACTTAATTAATCGCGTGTAAAGTTTCTATATTCATTTACAAATAATACATCTGCACTCATCTTCTAATTTGATTCAAATATATAATTACCTCAGTAGCACAAACTCGCTTAGAATCAATGTCATCTTCAAGGAGTCTCTCTACATAAAGACAAAGGATGTACGAACAAAATAAGATGACAAAAAAGAAGGTTAACATTAAGTATTAAGAAAATAATACCATTAACAATAACGAGGAATAAAAGTATAAACCCATCTCCTCCGCAAGTTCTTCATCAGAATCATAATCAGGATCCTTGTTCATAAGCAAACACAGAATAAAGCAACGCAAGTCAATGATACACTAGGGAAAGCACCGTAGAAATCCCATAAAAATGTGTATATATAAAATAAATACCTTGTCATTATGCAGCTTAGCCGGCGGAGGAAGAGGCGGAGGCTGCATGGAGAGGAAAATAAAAAGACATGAAGATTTGTGATAAAAAAAGTTGAGAGAACGGCGAGATATTGATGAGCTCGATGTATTTTATTGATTTGAGAAAGGGATTGGGAAATTACGATAAAGCACCTATATTATATATATATATGGGCAGTATTTTTATTTTTTTTTAACTTATGCATAGGTATCAATGGAGCTATCTTATAGGAAAAATCGACTGAGACCTATAATTTCTGTATTTTTTTTTAATAATTAAACAGAATCGAGCCAGTATGTATTACGAATAATTGACCACCCAAAGTTTAACATTTATCATATTATTTAATTAATTGAGATTTATTAGGATTTCTCATGCATGGTTAACCCTCTATTCTATAAAAGCATAATACTTCATTTAGCCACGGAACCAAGAGTTATGCATACAATTCTCTACACCTCCATATGGCAATTCTCATTCAACCTCTTTTTATACAGATATTGGTCTTACACAATTATATTTTTTATTCATATAATGTATCGAATGATCACTCTTATAAAAGCTTTAGCACTACGTTCAGATTTGATTTTGTAGGCAACTTTTATAAAGCACGGCACCAAACACCATTCCTTCTTGTCTAAAGGGACTCAATGCCCACGGTTGGTGATGGATACATTAAAAGTTCATTTGTAGATGGGATATTAACATTTTTATACATTGTATTTTGACAGTTTGTTCAAATTATATCTTGTGTTTTAGTTATTATTAATATTGACCTTTAGATTTGAAATATGACACAAATTTATACCTTATACTAATTTAGAATAGGTAATTTACCAAGATGCCGTTTAAAAAATTAAAAATAAATTGTATTAAAACTAATCCAAGAAAAAGTTTATTAAATTATCTTAGTAAATTAACTACTCTAAATTGGTGTTAGGGTATAAATTTGCAACAAATTTTAAATCTAATGATCAATATTGATAATAACCAAAATACAAGCTATAAATTAAACAAAGTGTCAAAAGTGATACTATCCCTTTGTAGATTTATCCTTCACAACTTACCAATTTTTACAAATATATAAATCCACCAATGCTAACTTTATTTAAAAAAAAAAAAAGAGATTTAACTAATGATATCCACTTATTACAAAGAAAAAAAAAATAACTCAAGCACCCTGAAAGTTGAACTCTCAACCTAATACTCAATTCTCACCTTAGCCCACCCCACCCACTGAGCAACTAGCTTTATTTTATATATGAGAATATCAACTTTTATATACTGACTATTTGACTACAGAATTTGGAATACAGCCTTATTTAAAAAAAATCCAAAATTCGACCGTTTTGCTAAGCGCTCTTGAATCTTTGCATAAATATCGATCAATAGTACGTACGAATCTAGAAAATTCGATTCATACAAATATAGTGAACCTACAATCACTTTGTGAGCAACAAGCAAGATGTTAGGGGAAAACCTACTTCAATTGCCAAAATGATCCCAAGGAAACAGTAATCAATGGTGGCGAAGTCAGAGTACTGGCACTGAAGTCTCATTTGGGATTACTTATAGATTCTACTTTTAGCCTTTAAAAGAGATTAGAGAAAGAAAGAGAGAGAGAGAGAGAGAAAGAGAGAGAGAGATTCAGGATAAAGGTTACTTTTTAAAACTGATCTGTTGTCATAACTATAAAAAAAAAAATACCCTGAAATTTGGGTGTTATGCAATTTAAACTCTGAATTTTGGACTCTGCAAAATAATATCCTTTAAGAATTTCTGAAAGAGAGAGATAAAATAATACCCTGAGATTAAGAATTTCTGAAAGAGAGAAAGAGATTCAGGATAAGGATTACTTTTTAAAGCTTATCTGTTGTCATAATACAAAGGCATAACTACAAAAAAAAATACCCTGAAATTTGGGTGTTATGCAATTTAAACCCTGAACTTTGGACTCTGCAAAATAATACCCTGAGATTAAGAATTTCTGAAAATTAATATCCTGAACAGATTTTTTGACCAATTTTAGGAACGAAAAAATAATAATATCCTTCATTAAAACTAGATTAATCCATATTATTCATCTTAATTTTGAGGATATTATTGTATTTTATCAGTTAAAATTATTCAAAAAAGTCAACTTAGGGTATTAATTTTCAGAAATTCTTAATCTCAGAGTATTATTTTACAGGGTCCAAAATTTCAGTATTTAAATTGCAAAACACCCAAACTTCAAGGCATTTTTTTGTGGTTATCTCTAATACAAATTATCTAATATATCATTTTAGAACACACAAAATTCATAGTTTACCAAATGCTATGTCATGCTTTCAAATAACACAATAATTTTGTATATTAATCAATAATTTACCAAATGTGATACTACCATTAAACAATACAACATTATTGTAAATTTATTTTGCACACAGCTATTGAAGGCAACAACACACTGTAATTTTGTAAAGGCGAAAGGTTATTTTCGAATTTCAATTTTAACAGGAAGAATATATGGATTTATAGTTCGGCCAATCCATTATTCCGTAGAGAAGGGATCAACCTTCCGCTACCGTTATGTTAGTCCATAATATACTAATAGGCAGCTGTTTTTAAATATTCAGCCATTCAACCTCAGAAAACAAAAAAAACAAAAAAACAAAAAAAACAAAAAACAAAAAAAATTTTGAATAAGCGAAAACAAAAATAACTAAACTTCAAATTTTTATAGCAATTAAATACATTCAAAATATAACAATTTTTACCAACATGATCTATGTTATGATTTTAAAACCCAACTAGTAAATCAATTGACTAAAATATTATTCAAGTAATTAATCAAAAGTATTCAACCAGCCAATTGCCAAAACTCAAACTAGTCAATATAAAAATATCTAGGGAAAAAAAAAAGAAAAGAAAAAAATTGGGATAAAAAATAGGGCCATATAGAAATATGACCAAATTTTGGGTCCAATTTAAATAAATATCTTTTTGTCAAATGTTATAGTAAAATGTCCGTTATATATGCTTATATACCAAATATAAAACTTTATATACCAAGTATAAAAAAGTATATACCTAGTCTATTTCAGCACAGTAACTTAAATTGTTAGATATGTTTATCTACCAAGTTTAAAAATATATGTACATGGACATTTAGCTATAAAATTTAAAAAATGAGATATCTACTTAATCAAATTTAAAATATTGGCCATCTACCTAAATTTTTCTAAAAATAGGAGTGAAGAAAGAAAAACGCTAACTCGAGGGAAAGAACATAATAATTTTGTGAAACACTACACATTTTAAATATATTATTTTATTTTAAATTCAATGTCAAATTCGCATCTTTCTATTCATTGCAAATAGTAAAAGGTATCTCCCATTTTCTCTCCAAATTTGAGATTAGAAAATAGTGACCCCACCCTCAATTTTTTCCACTCCATTTTCTTTTCCCTCCACTTTTTCCACCACCCAAACAACATAACTCATTTCTCTTCAATTTTTCCTCATACCACTTATTTCCTTTTCCTCTCTACCAAGTACCAAACATATAAAACCCACGCCTTATCGAAAAAAAAAAATAAAAAAAATAATAAAAAAATAAAAACCCAAACCTAAATTCCTCCGCATAACACTCACATCCTCCTACTGTAGCAAACAGAAAAATTGGCACTTTTAAATAAATTGAACAATCCGGTAGTTATTTTAAACGATCAGTTGGTAGCCTAGTTTCCACTTTGCCCTTCTATGATCTATCCATTGGCTGGGTAAAGGAGCATTGATGAGCTTTTGGAATCTAAAGTTCATATAGTAGAACTATGATTCAAGTCTACCAATCTGTTGATCGGGTCATGTAGGAACTAAGATTCAAGTATCCAAACCCACAAAAGATACCCATTAGTCCAAGTTATCCTAAGTTAGTTTTCCAAATAACTTATAATATGGAAATGGTCATGATCTCTCAAAAAAGCAGTAAAATTCATCTATACATGAATCCCAAGATCTGAGCAAGACTATCATGCATGAATCCCTGCTTGAGAAACTATCAATATATATACATGAATTCCATGATGATGAGCATGACACTACTACAAAAAGGGGTTATGACGTCACCATATTCCACGTCGCTTTGAGAAATCGTGCGACGTGGAAAAAATGTAGCCTATAATATCACGGAAAACGCGATGTAGTAGAGCACTCTGACTTTTACGTCACGTTTTAAGTATCGAGGTAAAAAGGTACACGTCGTTGGAAAAGCAACGTAATAGATATATCACGTCATATAAAATGTGATGTTGAAAATTATAATACGACGTCACTTTTTACTCAACGTCGTATATATTTTTTTAATTTTTTAATTTTTTCTGTTTTTTATAAGTTTAGCTTTTATTTTTTATTTATTTATTTTAAATAAGTTTATCACGTTACTTATAAAGTAACCTCGTATGTCTATGACATCACTTAAAAAGTGACGTCGTAGACCTACAACGTCACTTTATAAGTGACGTGATATATATTTTTTTAATTGTTTAATTTTATTCATTTTATATAATTTTTATTTTCATTTTTTATTTATTTTATTTTTAGATAAGTTTACCAAAGCGACGTGAAAAGGGAATTAATGACGTCGCCCACGGTATGACATCGTATAGTGTTTTATTTTATTTTTTGTTAGGGTTCTTATTTATGCAGATCCCATTTTGAAGGAGTCCTCCACTATACAGCAACCGCCACGCCCATCCCTATTTCCACCATAGATTCCGACGATTTAAGGTCCTTTAAGCTTAAAATATTCAATTTTTTTACTAGATTTTGTATAATGTAGCCATAGAATATTATTTAAACCGAATAGTTTTACAAAATATTAGATCTTTTAGTTTAGATTTAAGATTTGAGAATTTTTTTATTTGTTTTTTGTTAGGGTTCTTATGCAGATCCCATTTCGAAGGAGAGTAGTTTCTCCTTCTTTTTGCTACAGCAACCGCCGCGCCTCTCCCCGTTTCCATTATAGATTCCGGTGATTTAAGGTACTTTAAACTTAAAAGATTCAATTTTTTCACTAGATTTTGTATAATGTAGCCATGGAATTTGATTTAAACCGAATATTTTTATAAAATGTTAGTTCTTTTAGTTCAGATCTAAGAATTAGGATATTTTGAATTTTTTTCTCTATGATGTGAAAAATTTATTGTTGTATATTGTTGTTGTTGTTGTATATTTGAATAGGATGTGAAAAATTTGTTGTTGTAAATTAAAACTGATTTTTCATTTTTGCTTTTTATATTTTAAATTTTAAGTCCATTTCACAGCATATATATATGTGTATTTTTAACATGTCAAATTTTAAGTTTCATTTTATGTTTAGATTTTTTTTATTTTTTACAATTGACATTTTAGAATTTTTCGTATTTTTAAATGTAAAAGAAAAATAAAAAATATTAAATATACGTTATTTTTTGTTTGTTGCAGTTGAAAATTGGATTGATCATTTGGTGATTTTTATATATTTTGTATAACCTTTAATATTTTTAAATTATCATTTCTAATGTTCCTATGATTTGAAAGATGCGTATTTTTAGTTTTTTTTGTGATCTGGGACTATAACAATGGGTTGCTTTTGGATTATTAGTTTTTAGTTTTTTATGGTCTGGAACTATAACTATGATTTGATAAATGTGTATTTTTAATGCAGTTCGTGAAGAATAGGTTGCTGAACTTTTGGATTATCTCACCTGACAAGGTTCTCCATATTTCCTTAGTTGTATTATAGATTTTAGAACTTCATATAAACATAGGTTAATGTAGTTTCGTATTGATTCCAATACCTAATTATTAGTAGTTTAATAATGAAACTTATTTTACATTTCTGGGGGTATTTAATGTTGGAACTTTTGGGACTTTATATGTACATAGGTTTAGATAGTTCTGGTGGTGTCTGCTATACGGTTCGATAAAAATTGTAATTTTGTTGTAATATAAATGAGTTTTATTAAAATTCTTGGAATATGTTTTCATGAATTTAAATTGAAAAAGACCCTTGGAATATATTTTCACGTTACTTATAAAGTGACGTCGATCACCTACACGTCCTTTTGGTAGGCGATATGGTATATAATAGACGTCACGTATAAAGTGACGTGAAATGTGGTTTTTCTAGTAGTGTGACTATATCATCTACTTAAGAATAAGTGAGGTTTGGAATGGTAAAACAAACAAATGTAAAACCAAGCTTTTGTATATTACGCACAAAGCGGTCCAGTTGTTTTCATACAAAGAAAATATTGTATGGTAAGACTAAGAAAAATACCCATACACAAATCGAGTTTTAAAAGATCATGGGATGGGATGGCCGATTGGTGAAGGATCCTTCCATTTCATTTTAAAAAGAGCTTCAAAATGGATTATGGACCAAGTGATTTCTATATGTTGTTTAAAAAATAAAAGAACCAATCGCCCTCATCGAATCCAATATTTCTCAAGCCCAGTTTGCAAAGAGAACACCTAAACATTTTGACTAATATCGGAAGCAGAATTCTCACTATCTCGACAATCACATAACAAATTGAACAAATTAAGATAAAGAGAGCAACCAGGGACCAGATTACAGAAAAAGGACTTATTAATTTCTGTTTCAGTTTAAGATAGCTTGGTTCGACAGATATACCAAAAAAAAAAAAAGAAAAGAAAACACACACTACCTGGCCACAATCGGCGATCGTCACTGTTCCGATGGGACGACCATTGACACCCCCGAGCCTTTCGATCGCCATGACCACGTCCATGCCCTCGACGACATGACCGAACACAACATTGCGCCCATCAAGCCAATCTGTTTTGACAGTAGAGATTAAGAACTGAGATCGGTTGGTGTTACGGGCGCTATTCACCATGCAGAGGACGCCGGGGCCGATGTGCTTCATGATGAAGTTCTCGTCCTTGAATCTATAACGGTAGATCGACTCGCCGAAGAGGCCGTCCGTGATGCCGCCCATGATCCCCAAGCCCCGGAGCAAACAGTGGAAATCGGTACCCTTGTAGTGTAAGGGCTTTCCGCTCCTTCCTGTTCCCTTCTCGCCGGTGCAGAGCGCACGGAAGTTCTCGGCGGTGAGAGGGACCACGTGGCGTAGAGCTCCATCACGATCCTTCCGACCGGGGCCGGTGAGGGCCCAATCGCAATATCGAAGAAGACCCGAGGGCGAGGGTTAGGGTTTGAGGTGGAGGCCGCCATTGAAGCTGAAAGGAAACCCTAGCTTTTTTTTTTTTTTTCCCCCTCGGTGAAAATCTCTGAACTTGGGCTGGGCTATGGAAGCTGATATTTATATACAGCGCATCTATGGAGGTTAATGCTCCACCGTTGCATTGTCAACGCGCGTGATCAGAATGGTTTAACTATAAGAGGAATGTTATTAAATCATTCAGTAACAGACTGACACATTATTATGGTGTTGGACACTATTGATGCTAATAGCATTATTCAATAATTAGGGAAATAATCTGACAATTAGCTGGCATGGGCTCTAGTAGTTTCATTGAACCTTGTGTGCTTGAGTGAGGCTGGAAAGCATTCAATATGATCAGAGGTTCATCTTCCTATATATATTCTTTTGTTGATAATCCACAATGAGGTTGGCAGCTAGCTTCAAGTTCAAAGTCCCGTGATATATAAGATTATTTCTCCGAAAGAGTAATTAGTTGATCATTAGTTAATTTTGTCTCTGTCACTAATTGAACCAGATCGATTAAAATGGTTAAAACTGTTGTGTTCAGGTTCTGATCTGTGCCTATGAAGGACCATGGCGGTTTACTATCCAGTCCCCGCGGCCATGAACAAGTTTGAGAAAGAGGTTGAACCGCGTATATCACGTACTTAATTTGTATGAGAACCAATTGGTAAAGAACAAGACAAAAAAGATAACATAAATACACAACAGATGACCAAGACAAAGTGAAACTTAGATGATATATAACGTACAAAAGAGCAAAAAGCCTGAAAAGGCGATTATTTTTCACCACCAAGTCCGTTGAAAAAAAAAAAGGTTTATAGAAAGAAAATCAATTAATTAACTCATTCCAATCCACTGGGACATTTGAAGAGTATATATAGCATGTAGCATAGAGCCAGTATAGAAGAGAAACTCACACATTATCGCAATCGGCGGCGCCGTAATCGGAATCCCAGTAGAGAACAGAGCCGATCGAGAGTAGCGAGAGAGAGTCGACGAATGAGTGAGAGAGAGGAGCGAGGGGGAGAGAGAATTGAGGAGCAGCAAGAGATTAGATAGGGGTATAATTTCAGAACTCAACCAACATAAATAATAATATCAAAACGTGGTACTCAATATTATAGTGTTACCTAAATCAATTTTTCTTATTTTTATATGTATAAATTAAGTGTGAATTGGTTTAGATTGAATATTTTCAAATTGAAAAGAACATATAACAAAAGATTTCAGAATTTTAATCAATCCAATCTAATTCAATTCGCATTTTTTTTCTTCTGCCAATTTAATTCGCACATTTAATTCGCACTTCTTTTGTTCTGCCAATTCAATTCGCATTTTTTTGATTCTACATTTTACGTATTAGATTAAATCAGATCGATTTTTGTGAATTTTGAACACTTTTATATATCATTTATTTCATGTATTGCCTCGGAAGAAATATTTATTTTTATTTTGTGCATGTGGCTTTTTATGGCTTCGGATAGAAAAGAAAAAAAAAAAAAAAAAAACTATACGCTGTAGTGGAATAGTGGTACTCGCTGGGTCGAAGATGTCCAACATGCCCATTTTAAAGCCGCATTAATTCCATATGCTGTCACCTTTATTTTTTTTTTCCCCTGTAATTGAATGTCTAAAAACTGGGATAGTTTTGCATTTGTATTTAATTTCGATATATATTATTCTTTCTTCACATAAAATTTAAAGAAAATTTAAGCTGAACTGAATAAAAAACAATAAGAAAAAACTCCATGAGAATTTAGCAAAAATGGAAATCAGGTAAACAGTTGACAAGTTTAGATATCATGTAAAAATATAATACTAGTTGAATAATTAGTGTGTAAAAAGTAACCAAATTAGATATCACATGTTTATGACTGAAAAGACGCTAGTAGGATGAAACGACAAAGTTGGTAACCATAATCAATATTTGAAAAATAGCTATTGTTAGTTTGTAAGGGAATTAGGTAACCCAAATGATAACTATATATTGGTAACTGTATGGATATAGTATCCAAGCTATTTTCCTTCGGCACATATGATTCTTGAGCAAAAATCAAAATTAAGTAGTTGTATATATCCATTCTTATTACTAGGCTCATCTTTCAGTTGTAAAATGATATTTCTCTTAGTTTTTAGTTGACTACTAAGGTATCTAATCTAGTTAGATTCACCATTTCTATTATGAATATAGACTAAATTTTTGTCACTCTAAGTTATCTATTCAAGATACTAAGATTAAACTCAAGTTGCTCTAAGTATCTATTTAATATACCAAGATTAAATTTAGTTGTTCGTTATCACTAGTATCTTGGCATGATACCACAGATAATTATAGTATCTAGGAATTTAACGTTCGTATTAAAAAAATAAATAAATAAACTGGAGGTTACCATATGTAATCTGAGAATTGAATCATTAGTTTAGATACTTATGATATCTAGAAATTTGGTTGTTTATGTTGCTTGAAAAAAAAAACAAAGAAAAAAAAAACAACTACAGGTTACTATAGTTATCTTGGTAGAATACCATCAAGGTCCGTATGATATTTAGAAATTTGAATGTTCGTATTAAAAAATAATAAATAAATAAACCAGAGGTTACCATATATATGATACCCGACAATTGAATCATCAATATTGCAAAAAAATGAAAAAATAAATAAAGAATATCAATTTAGCTTTTTGTTACCATAGGTATCTTGTTAAGGTATACTATTCGGGAATTTGACCATTCATATTACCTAATCAAAAAAAAAAAAAAAAACTATAGCTTAACATAGGTATCCTGGTATGATACAACCAGGATACCGTGAATTTAGATATTTATTTTGCGAAAAAAATATGTTTGACCAAAAAAAAAAAAAATCAGAGGTTATCATTCCTGGATACCTATTGTATTCAATAATCGGGAAGCGGAGTAACGTTTTTTCAAGAATAAATTAGCTTTATACTACTTTTTTTTTCCTCATTAATTAAATCTACTACCATACCACTTTTTTTAAATGAATTATTAATGAATTCATGATGATCTTGACGAATTCTTGACGATCTTGATGTATTCTTGATAGATTCTTAATATTGATGACGATCTTGATGGGTTTTTGATGAATTCTTGATAGATTCTTGACAATCTTGATGGTTTCTTAGTGGATTCTTGATAGATTCTTGACGTCGTTGGTAATCTTGATGGATTCTTGATGAATTCTTGACCGATTCTTGACTAATTCCCTCCTAAAAGTGGTAGAATCTAATAGTAGTGGTAAACTTAGTTAAACATTTGAAAAAAGTGGTAATTGTCTACTTAACCCTTTTTTCAAAATAAATAAAGAGGAAATTTGATTTTTTATGGTAATTTTTCAAAAAAATTGAAAAAATCCCGGAATTTAAAATTGTTCTGAAAAATCCCATATTTAATTATAAAATATCACTTTTAATAATATTTAGAAAAATACCACTTTTTATTAATTGATGAGATACTTAAGATAGCTAGCCGAGTTATCCGAAGTAACTTGAACAGTTACTTCAAGTAACTGAATTGGTTACTTTAAGTAACCTAACTGGTTACCTCGAGTACCATTGAAAAATACCAATTTTGAAGGAAAAATGATATTTTTCTAAATATTTTTTAAAAGTGATATTTTCCGAATAATCCTTTTAAAAAGTGATTTTTATAAATCAAACCAGAATTTTTCAAAAAAATCAGTCAATCCAGGATTTTTCAAATTTTGGTACTTTGGGCTTGGATTTTTGTAATAAGCCCATAAATAAATAAATAATTGGGCTGTGATTACTCCAAATTTCTAAAATATCATATTTTATTAACATATTTTCAATATACCACATTTTATTTACCGTATTATAAAAAAAACATTTTTTGTACCATATTTCGGGAATACCACATTTTTCAGCTGAATTGCCAAAATGCCACTGTCTTAAAAATAAAGGCCCAGAACGTATTTTTCCAATTTTTTCAGCCCGTTCTCCGTATTTGTCATATGAATTGGGCCAGTCCGTACATTTAAATTCAACCCATCTTTTCCCGTATTTATGCAGGATTCCCCAGTAATTTTTTGCTTGATCGAAAATAGCAGAGTTGATTTCGAAAGAAGAATAATAATAATAAATAGAGGAGTTGAAGTGCTTGCAAAATAATTTTTGATTCATACTTTCCGTTCTTGGAAATTCAAAAGGAAATGATATCAATTTTAGGGGCCAAAAAAAAAAAAGAATACTCGAATTTTGTTGAGGCTTTGAGAAGGGGGAATGACGCCTAAATTTTTATGAAACAACATCCCAAAGAACTTTGCGAAATTAATTTAGTTCAAAATTAAACAAATACTTTTGAAATTTTCACTGTCCACCATGAAATTTAAATAATTGTCAAGTAATATTTAAAAAGAAATAATAATTTTTTTTAAAAAAAAAACATTCGGAAGAGAAAACAACAAGCTTTAATCTGTCAATAATTTAGGGTTTTAGATACTTATAACTATATTTTCAAAAATATTATCAAATTTACGACCTTCTAAAAACAAAATAATACTAAATTTACGATCTTCTAAAAACAATTAAAATCCCGTACGATCTTTAATTGTATTTTTCCAAATATTTGATGCTAATACTTGAAAATGACTAAATGAGTTGGTTTCTTTTTTTTTTTTCTTTTTTTTGAAATGGACTAAATGACTAAAGCTTTTTGGGGAAATTAGAAAAAATACGGTATTTTTGAAAAGAATTGGAAAAATACGGTGCTTTTGTGTTTCTCATGGTGCGGTACGGTTTTTATTAGAAAAATACCATTTTTTAAAAAAATATTTACAAAAATACCATTTTTTAAAATAGTAACTAGTTTCTATAACCAGTTTCCAGAAACTGGTAACTAGTAACCGAAGATATTTATAACTAATATATAACTGGTAACCAGTTTCTAGTAACCAGTTTCCAGAAACTGGTAACCAGTAACTATTTTAAAAATGATAATTTTCTAAATATTTGTAAAAAAATGATATTTTCCTAATTAAAACTGTATGAAAACTGGAAAAAACTTTGACTTCCGTATTTTTGTAATTATTTTCATTTTTTTTATAGGTATAAGTGTAAGAAACCCAAGCTTTTTTTCTGTTCATGGTTCAAGCCACAACAACTCCATTTTTGAGTACTGTTGTTGTTTCTCTCTTCTTATACTTTATATTTTGCCTTTTTTTTTTTAATCTTGTTTGTTTTTATTTTATTTCTCTATTTTAATTCTTTCTCCTTTTTGTGCTTTTTTTTGCTCTTTTTCGTTTTCAATTTTTTTTCTTCCTTAATTTTTTTTATTCACTTTAAACAACCCCACATTTAAGTATTTTTGTTGTTTTTTTCTTTCACTATTTTATTCTTTTTCGTTTTTTTATTTGCTCCACTTTTATTTTCCTTTTCTTTTGTTATTTTTCATTTTCTTGTTTCTTCCTTAATCTTTTATTTTTTATTTTGAATTTTTTTTCTTTTTTTTCCCTTTTCTTATAAGTAGAAAGAGCCCCTCTTTCCACTTAAAGACATGAGATGCCACTTTTTTTCCCACTTAGGGGCTGTTTGGTATGGGTTAAAGTTTGGGTGGGAATGAGAATCTTAGAGATTCTTATGTTTGGTATAGGATATTGGGCTTTTTTGAAACTCGGGTAAGTGGATACGTCGGGGCTCACTTTGCCGGGGAAAGGGGTAATGTAAAAATAATCTGAAATGGTAGATTTCATATGCCATATAAACTCAAAACTGTGGGTTCTTCACACTATTTTCACGCTTTTACATTTTATAGATAAAAAATGGTGGTCGTTTAGGCATTACAGTGAACTTTTTAAATCAAATTGATTAAGTGTAATGTTTGCATAGAAAGAAAATGAGGATTTGGGATGTCATATATAATTAGGAAATGTTTTAATTGAATAGTACCTGGACAAACAATTTCAAATTTTATAATTATTTTATTATTTTCAAGAAAATAAATTTATATATATATTTAAAAAAAATAACATGTTATTTGATTATATAAATTACGAACAACAATTTATTTATAGTTGTGACAAATATGAAAAACAAGTATTCTGAAAAAAAAATAATACATTCTGATGCACAACTAAACGTAGTTTTCCTAGGACTTATGAACAATATTCTTGTATGCAACCAAACATGTTAATTCAGGTTTCCAGATAATTACTTCCTCATCATCATCATTCTCATTAATATGAAAACTTGGAACTCTCTATACCAAACGGCCCTTTAAGGATATTAAAAATAAATTTGGTTTCTAGTTTCTAAAGTAACTAGTTATAAGAACTGGTCACCCGAATCTTTCTTTGGCTACTACTCAAAACCAACATAGTTTCTACTTAAAACCAATTTGATTTTGACTTGAAACTACTTAATACTAATTTAATTTGTGGTTTCAAGAATAACAATAACCAAAGTTTTTTAGGAAACCAAAATAGTTAAATCTGTTTTTTGAATATTATTCGAAACCAATATGGTTTCTATTTGAAACTATTCAATACTAATTTAGTTTTTAGTTTCAAGAATAACAATAACTAAATTTTTTTAGGAAACCAAAATAGTTAAAATTATTTTTTGATTACTATTCGTACCAATTTAGTTTCTACTCGAAACTACTCAATACCAATTTGGGTTTTCATTTCAAAAATAACAATAACTAAATTTTTGTTAGGAAACCAAAATAGTTCAAATTATTTTTTGGTTACTATTCGAAACCAACATAGTTTTTACAAGAAATTAATTTGGCTTCCACTTGAAAACAAATTTGATTTTTTACTTGTTACGTGAAATAAGCTTGGTTCCTAAGAAACCAGATTGATTTTTTGATTACCACGTATGGGAAACCAGATTGTTTTTTAGAATAAAACCAATTTAGTTTCTATTTAGCAGAATGTTTGGAAACCACAAAGGTTTCCATTATTATATTCTACTATTATATTTCTGGAAACAACAAAAGTTTCTAGGAAACTATTTTGGTTTCTTTTTAGCGGAATGCACTGTATATAAGTAAATGATAAGTAACCAGTTTGGTTTATATGTAGCAGAATGTCCTATATGTAAGTAAATCACAGGAAACTACAAAAGTTTCCAAGAAACCAGTTTGGTTTCCTTTTAGCATAATACCCTATATGTAAGTAAATTACAAGAAACCATAAAGTATCCAGGAGATCATTTTGGTTTTCTATTAGCAGAATGCCATATATATAAGTAAATAATAAGAAACCAAAAAGGTTTTCAGAAAACTAGTTTGGTTTATGTGAAGCAAAATGTTCTGTATATAAGTAAATAACAAGAAACCATAGTTTCCTTTTAATAGAATGTCTCGTACGTAAGTAAATCACAAGAAACTAGTTTAGTATTCTTTTAGCAGAATGCCATATATGTAAGTAAATTACAAGAAACAACAAAGGTTTCTAAAAAACCAGTTTGGTTTCTTTTTAGTAGAATGCCCCGTATGCAAGTAAATCACAGGAAACTGCAAATGTTTCCTAAAAAATACAAAAGTTTCATGGAAACCATTTTTTTTTCCTTTTTTCCACGGTTTGGTTATCTCAAACCAATTTGGTTACAAGAAACTAAAAAAAGAAGAAAATGAAAAAAAAAACACTAAAAAGAAAATAGCGAAAAAAGAGAAGAAGATATTTTCCTCTTTTTCAAAGATTGAAGGAAAAATAAATTAAAATGAGAAAGGAAAAAGAAAAGAGTGGAAAGAAGTATATTTGAACAAATAGTTGGTGAGCCATACTTTCATACACCTAATATCATCGTTAGGAAACTCAAGCTAAGTTAGATACCACAAAGGACAACAAAGGAAAAATAAAGGAAAAGAAAAAAGGATAAAGGTATAAGTATGTTCAATGAAAAAAAAATAATTAGAAAATGGTGAAGAAAAATCAAAAAGAGAATAAAATAAAATAAAATAAATAATAGTTTCCCTTTTCTTAAAGGGTGAAGAAAAAATAAATTAAAATGAGAAAGGGAAAAATAAAAAGAAAAAAGAGTAGAAATAAGTATGTTAATGAGGAAAAAAATGGGAAAAAGCACGGAAAAAAAAACATGAAAAAGCATTTTAAAAAATAGCCAAAAAAAAAAAGGAGAAGAAGAGAGATACAAAGTCATATTGCTGGTAAGCTATACTTCCATACATAACACCATCGTTAGGAAACTCAAGCTAAATTAGATACCACAAAAGACAACAAGAAAAAAAGAAAAGAAAACAGGATAGACATGTACGTATGTTTAATAAAAAAAATAATTAGAAAACGGTGAAGAAAAATTAAAAATAGAATAAAATAAAGAAAAACTGAAGGAAAATAACAAAAAAATGAACTGAAAGACTTAAAAAGCGAAGAAAAAAGAAATTAAAATAAGAAAGAGAAAAACAAAAAGAAAATAGTAGAAAGAAGTATGTTTAATGAGGAAAAAAATTGGAAAAAACGTGAAGAAAAACATTAAAAAATATTTTAAAAAATATAGCCAAAAAAAAAGAGAGAAAGGACAGAGATAACGGACCACCTACAAGAATATATGCCCCAACCACTAAGCTAACATGTTTCTCAACCACATTATCTCATTTTTATGACTTATAAACATTATTCTAAAATATTGCAATATTTAAAATTATGTCACCGTAGCTTCCTTACCTAGATTTTAAAAAATTACCTGTTTAGGTCATATTAAGTTTTTAGGTCGTATTTTTGTCATTTGTCTTAAAAAGATAGTACTAGATATCATTTTTCCAATAATTTATCTAAATGTTTTGTTAAGGTCCATAGTCAAAATTTAGTGAGCAACCAGCCATGATGCCGAAGCCCTGTATAGAATTCTCTCTTGGTATGAAGCGGCGTCAGGACTAAAAATCAACTTTGAAAAATCTATAATCAATCTAAGCTTCAATACTGAAGATTCAACTACCCAGGTAATTTTATAGTTTTTGGGCTTTGCTTCGGTCCAGTCTCATGATCGTTACCTTGGTCTTCAAACTGTTGTCCGGAGGAAGAAGCACTGAGCGTTTGATCATATTATTGAAAGAGTTAGGAAAAGAGTCCAGAGTTGGCATAAGGAATTATTTTCGACAGGAGGGCATGTGAAAGCATTCTTACAATCTATCCCTACAAATATAATGAGTATTTTTGGACTCCTAGATACACTATGTAAGGAGATTCGTTCATTATTTTTGAATTTTTGGTGACGTACCAATGGCAGGAAGAAGAAAGTACCTTGGATTAAATGAGAAACGATCTGCAAACCCAAATCATTGGGTGGTCTAGGATTTTGTATCATTGGGTGGTCTAGGATTTTGTGATATTAGTTTCTTTAATCAAGTGCTTGTGGCTAAGCAACCTTGGTAGCTTATACAACACCCGAACTCTTTGGCAACTCGTGTTTCAAAGGGTAAGTATTTCTCTAATTCACATTTTCTCGATGTCTTTGACAAAAATGGAAGTTTTTGGTTGTGGAAGAGTTTTCTCTGGGGGAAAAATCTATTAGTGAAGGGACTTTGATGGAGAATAGGGATGGATCGACTGTTAAAGTATTTCATAATCCTTGGCTTCCTAATCCAAGCTCATTTAAACCCATCACTCCTAGCTTTAATGATGATCTTCGGGTTAATACTCTTCTCAGCAGTTTGGGACAATGGAATTACGATCTTATTTAGCAATATTTTTTTCCTGTGGATTAGAATATCATTTTTTCTATCCCCTTAAGCATATCTTCGTCTCCTGACTCTTTAATATGGCACTATGATAAATCTGAGAAATATTCGGTCAAGACGGGTTATCATGTTGCTCTCAATTCTACAATCAATACTAGCTCTTCCTCCGATTTTGTACTTCAGAAATTGTGAAACCTTCTTTAGAGTTGTAACATCCCCTTTAAAGCAAAAATTTTTGTGTGGCAACTCTTTTATGATGGTCTTCTTATGTCTCACAACCTATTAAACTGGAGTATCCATACAGATCTTCAATGTTGTTGCTGCAACGATGAAATTGAGACAATCACTCACTTCTTTTTCTGTGATAATTTGGCGAGCTTGTGGATCTTTTTGAAATGTTGGGACTTACTTTCTTCCCTAAGAGGTACCTCGGTTGCAGATATTCTCATGATTTTGGCCCGTTCATTTTCTTAGGAGATTTTTGACTTGATTTGTGTCATTCTTTGGGCTATTTAGACTCGACAGAATAACAAATTGTTTAATGGTGTTTCCAAAGATGCTTTAGAACTCTCAGATTGGTGCTAGTATTATTTGGAAGAATTCCAAGCTTGCAAGCTCCGTATTGAGTTGGCTCCAGATGTTCTCCGTTCATCTGGTGTTGGTATGTGGAATAAGTCTCGGGTTGGTTACTTAAAGCTCAATGTGGATGTGGCTGTTCATAATGGTCTTAATTTTGCTAGTGTCGGTAGTACTATTCGTGATCATGAATGTGCTATTCTCGTCTGTTGGACGTTAAAAATCCCTGGTAGATTGGACATCCTTACAAGCGAGTTATTGGCCATTCAGGAGGGTGTTCGTTTAGCTATTGAGTTCAGATGCCCCTTTCATGAGATCGAATTTGATTCACTACTTGCTATTAATGCTATTAATCATGTTCAACCTTGTTCTGCTATAGGTTTTATTATTAGTGATATCAAGTTGTTTATTAGTTCGGTTAATTATGGCTCTTGTCATCATGTTTTTAGAATTAGGAATATAGTGGCCCATAAACTAGCACAAACTGCAATTGATGCTGATCGGGATATAGTATAGAGAGACTCATGTCCATACTGTATTTTCAAATTTGTAATTACATACTTGTAGCAATGAGAAAGCTCTCCCTTTCAAAAAAAAAAAAAAAAACAATTACAAATTACCGAAATATTGATTTCCTTCTTCGTTGACAAAATAAACCATGCTTGTTTTCTTGTCCCCTTACACGTATTTTTTCTCTTTTCCGTTTTAAATTACGATGTGTCACTATATACACGTGGGATTGGAGCAAGAAGCAAAAAAACATATAAATCTTAAAAAGTTGGCCCATATCTGTAAGTTCATAAGGAGAAAAACAAATCTTTAAAAAAAAAATAATTAACCTGATTGGAAAAAACAGGGTTAAAAGCAGTACCGTTGCCCCTAAATTTCACCATCTGTTTTTTTTTTTTTTTAAAGGAATTTGACCATCTGTTTTACTCTGCCTTCTATTATAAAATGCACCGCTAAGTGCTAACATTCTCAAACTTGTATTGAGATAGTGTCTCACGTATTAAACTCGTTTTTACACTTAAATTAGAAAAAGCAACTCGTTTTAATTTTTTTTTTGGGCACGATTATAGAGCTGTCCCTACGTAAGGTCACTATCCAATGCTCAACAATTGATCTGATAGTAAACTAGGCCCACAGTTCTAAAAGACTAAAATAGGCATACTTGTACTTGATATTACCCGTTTACTTAAAAATAAGGGTGAAATTTATTTTTAGCCCCTAAATTTAATACATAATCTCATTTTGTCCATTGACTTGTTAAATAGTTTATTGGAGACCCTCGATCTATTAACGTGTCTCATTTTAGCCCTTTCGTCATCTTTTCGTTACAAATGGACGAAAAAATTCCTGATTTTGGCCTCTAAATTATTATAAATCTTATTTAACCCTCAAACTTTAAAATATTTATATCTTAGCACCTAATCCACAAAGTGTCTCATTTTCATCTCTACAGTCATTTTATTATTAAAAACAAACAAAAAAGAATATGTGTCACTCACATGAGCTTTTAACAAAGATATTTTAAGTAATTTGAAAGACAAAAAATAAGGTAATAGAAAATTTTTATTTTATTTTTTAAAAAATATCTTTATACAAAAATTAATGATCCTCTTGTAGTCATAATTTAGTTTTGAAATTTTTGTGACCTTCTTTAGATTCATCATACTAGGTGAGTGCTATATTAAGTTCAAATATAATAAGGATATACTACATTATCAAGTTTTTGTCACAAAAACCCTGAATTATCTTTTATATATATATATATATATATATTTAAATTGATTTGAATATTAAAAATGCAGTGAATCTTATTTATGTTTGAATTTATTGTAACATTCACCCAATATGATGAATCTAAAAAAAAATTTAAAAAAAATTCAAAACTAAATCATAATTATAAAGGGATCGCTAATTTGTGTACTGAAATAAATCTTTTATTTTTTTTCATATATATTAAGCAAAAAAATTCTACTACTTCAGCAAATTGCTTAAAATATTTTTGTTAAAAGTCTCATGTGAGTGACACGTGATCTTTTTGTTTGTTTTTACAATAAAGTGAGTGTAGAGATGAAAATGAGACATTTCAATGGATATGGTATTAAGATATGAATGTTTTAAAGTCTGAAGGTAAAATAAGATTTTATAATAATTTAGGACACGTTAATAGATCGGGATCTTCAATGGGCCATTTGAAAAGCCAGGGACCAAAATAGGATTATATGTCTAAAATTTGGAGGCTAAACAGAAGCTTTACCCCAAAAATAATAAAAACGAAAAAAAACAAAGAGAAAATAAATAGAAGAAACCTCAACCAGTGAGCTTCCTCCATCCGATTCTTCTTTCTCCTTCTCTCTATTCATGGTGTGTTTGACTTGTATCAATATTTTAACAAAAACTTGAAAAGGGACAATTTTGGCTCTCTAAACGATCTATGTTGTTTTATGAGATATAAAATCCATGCATGTATCTTTTCTTGTTATTCTTTGAATGATATTTCTAATGGCCGGATTAAAATCCAAGGAGAAAAAAATTGGATTAATTAAAGTTCCAAACCCACAAATATGCAGAGATCAAGCTCACAAATTTATGTTTTGATAGCTTAAAGCACCATCTCTTGGAAAATAGCTTCATCCATTAGTTCTAAAGCATCAAACAATCGAAAGTTTATTTAATCGGGTGTCTACGTACGTGCCATGCAGGTGATCTCTCCTTAACCCATTTGCTCTCAATTTCGATTTCTTATGAAAGTTGAAAAAGCCTCAAAATTTTCAGACCCATTACTCAATATAAGTCATAATTCTCTTCGTCCTTAGAATCGAGCCACCTCTTGTTTCTTGTTTTCCGGGTTGAATTGTCCTTAAAATCGTGATCTCTTGCCGGAACTTAGGGGCTGTTTGGCATCATAACTAAAAAACAGTTTTTTGTTTTTAAAAACAGAAAACTGTTTTCTGAGAACAAGTAAAGGGTGTTTGGCATTGTTCTCTGAGAACAGTTTTTAAAAACAAAGTTAAAGAAAACAGAAAATTCAGAGAACAACAAAATGTTGTTTTCAAGGTGTTTTCTTAACTTTTTCTTTTTCTGAAAAAAATAAAAATTCTTTTATATAACTTTCATATACATATTTTCTTGTAACTTTCTCTCTCATAGTTTTCTCTCGTCATTTTTTCTAACTACTTTCTCTCTCTTCATTCTCTCTTATCACTTTCTCTTTCTTCATTCTCTCAATCCTCATACTCTCTGATCACTTTCTCTCTCTTCATTCTCTCTCACTATTTTCTCTCTCCTTATTCTCTGTCATCCTTTTCTCTCTCCTTATGTTATTCTATCACTTTCTCTCTCATTATTTTCTATCCCTTTATTTTTTTTAATCACATTATCCCTCCTTATTCTTTATTACTACTTTGTTTTTTATAATTTTTTTTGTCTTTATTTTTTATCCTCATGTATTCTTATCACTTTCTCTTTCTTGTGTGTTTTCATTAGTTTTTTTTTCTTCTATCTTTCTCAACACTTTTTATTTCCATATTCTCTCTTATCACTTTTTCTCTCATTATTATCTTTCATTACCTTTTCTCTTGTGACTTTCTCTCTCCTCATTCCCTTACTTGAATTTATACCTGGTCACTCTCTCTTGACTTTTTCAGTTTTTTTTTCTTCTATCTTTCTCAACACTTTTTATTTCCATATTCTCTCTTATCACTTTTTCTCTCATTATTATCTTTCATTACCTTTTCTCTTGTGACTTTCTCTCTCCTCATTCCCTTACTTGAATTTATACCTGGTCACTCTCTCTTGACTTTTTCTCTCTAAATATTTTTTTTTTATAATACAAAGATGATTTTTTATATTCATATACTTTTTTTTTCCTAAAAAATATTTTTAGAAAATATTTTCCAAACACCCATTGTTTTCTAAAAACATTATAAAACAGTTTTTGTTCTCATTTCTGAAAACATAACTCTAAAAACAGAAAACAAAAAACAATGCCAAACAGGCCCTTAGTTTCTTGTTTTTTCTCATATAATATTATTTGCAATATAAGAAATGAATGAAAAAGAAAAAAAAAAGAAAGAAAGAAACTATATATCAGATAATGAATATTGATTTATTTTTACAAAAATTGATCTACTTTTTTGAAAATTGATTTACTTTATAAATAGTAGATCAACTAAAAAGAAGCCAGTTATCAAAATAAAATTATAAAACAATCATTTATTAAATAGGTATAAAAAAACAGCTATTTTTTAAATTGATCTGAAAAAAGGCCATTTTCTATAAATACTAAATTTTTAATACCTTTAAGTAAATAGACAACGTTATAGTTAAATAAAAATATAAATTAGATACTATTTTTATGGTAACCAAATCACAATGAGATATTAAATAATACTGTTTTGGTAACCAAAATCCTAATGAGATAGGATCAACTAATAATTACCCCATTTTTGGAACATTCTAATACTGTTTTGGTAACCAAAATCCTAATGAGATAGGATCAACTAATAATTATCCCATTTTTTGGAACATACCTGAAACTAGGATAAAAAACAAAAAAAGGAAAAAAGGTAAATGGTTTGAATAGGCAGATAATGAAGTAAGGGGAAAAAAAAAAGATAATTTGGATTGCTCAAAGGGGCACAATAAACCCACCAAAAAAAAAAAATGATAAAAAGAATTAGCCTTTATAAATAGCTTCTCAACTTTCCTTTGTATATGTAAATTCGAATACATGAACATAGCTAAGAATAAACACCATGGAATTGAATAGGCAGATAATGAAGTAATTTCGTCTCAATGAAGAACATGAGTTGGAGAAGAACTTCATGTTCTTTCCATTGTCAATCAATATCCTATTGAGCATCATTGCCTCTGGCCTCAAAGTCGGGCCCACTTTAGAGCATGTATTGTCGCTCTTGGGATCCAAAAACGTGGATGATCTCAATGCAAAGGCTATCGATGATCATGAAATATTAGCCCCCATCTTTTCATCCCCTAAGGCTCAAGGGCCTGAAGTATGTTTTGTTAATAGCTAAACCTGAATCCCTTATCTTGTTTAAAGATATATATAGCATAGTTATCGTTATATGGTTAATGGTAATTGGAATGAGATTATTCATGGATTTTTACCTTAAGAGTCGTTGGACTCTACTTCTATATTGTAAAGGGATACTCGGAGTTCAAGCGTGGTTTACCTTTGGCCAGGGAGAAACCATGTCGTGAACTAGTGTAGTATTCCTAGCCCCAAAACTTTTTACATTCAATATTTTCAAAAATGGTTTTTAAAATTATTTTCATTAAAAATTGAAAAGAGGTTTCATAGGAGACAGGCATCACTCGAGTATGGTACCAGACAGCCTATCCTATTAGAACCTTATTTCTAGAGCATTAAGTATCGATTTCAGTTGTCATATACATATTTCCGGGACATTGGATTGTGTCCCTGGAGTTTTCTTTATATCAAGAACTTGTAGAGTCTTTGGGTCAGCATTCGTTTTGGTTTTCTTTAATGAGGTTTTACATTGGATAAAAAGTTTGAAATGCTTTTGAAATTTCTCATGTTTGGGTGCTGCATTTGATATTGAAGTTTGCACTAACGTTTTGTGTTGGTGATTTCCTGTTTGGGTATTCTAGTTTTGTATTTGACTAGAAGTGTTTCGTGTTGGTGTTATTCCTCACTCTAATCGGAGAGCAGAAAATAGTTGTGAACCATTGAACTCTCTTTGTCACCTTCGATTTCTAAGCTCATTTTTCTTGTGTGGTATAGCACAAGGATCCTTGTTCTCCGTCTTAAACTCTATTCGATCATGTTCTGTGCTTGAAAGGAGACTTCTTTTAGAATTATTGACTCAGAGATTGTCTACAACCAAGAACTAGTTACAGACAAATGGGAATGTCCCAGGAGATTGTTGATATAGTTTGATCAGGGGGACGATATTTTTATATCTGATATTTGGTCTGTTGTTCTAGTTTGGTGCCTTACAATCAGTATTCGGAGTGTTGTGTCTTCGGCTTCTAGCCATGGTTTTCATTATTATCTTTTCATCACTCATATACTTGAGGTCGTCATTTCCAATTATGGGTGTTGAGATTCTTTTACCTATTGTTGAGTCATCTCGTAATTTCGATCTCTCCATGTGCATCCTTATACCATACCATAGTGCAGTACGGTATGTTGGCGGGACTTTGATGCCAAGTGAGGACTGTCTGTTTCACATGCTTTTGTTAACTAGTATTCGGTTAATAGACTTAAATTCTATAGTCAAGTGCTCACTACACTTCCAGTGACTATTTCTTACGATCTTGTTCATACTCTCATTTTATACTTGAATTTCAGGACGAAATTCCTATAAGGATGAGAGAATGTAATAACTCATTTTTTTAAGGGTAATATGGTCATTTGACCAGATTTTTTTTTTAAAAAAAACTAATTAAATATATACATATATATGTTTTCTCTCTGTCTCGTCCTCTCCCCCCTCCCGACTCTATCTGTCTCCCTCACTCTCGGTTTCCTCTCAGCCGAAGACCACCGAAGGACTGCCGAGGCTCGCCCAGTCGCCGTCCGACCGCAAGGGACCCCGGCGATGCCTCCCTGTGCCACTAGCAGTCGCGCCGCCCGTCGCCGGCCGCCATTGAGAGTCGTTCCGCCCAGAAAACGCTATTAGTGATCGTTTCGGAGTTTTCGTCACCGGCGACGATTCTGGCCACCGTTTGACCTCAAATAAGAATAACGCTAAACTTTTGATGTCCTGATTTGTTTGAGTAGGCATTGGTCAAACTAGCAGAAGAGATAGCTAAATCTGTCATTTCGGAAAGTTCAAGAAAGATCAATGGTAAATATATTCAGCCTCACCTTCTTTCCTGATTTGATGGTATAATCATATTGTTTGCTTGAAAGTGATCATGTTTTATTATGCTCCTGTAAATTTTTCTGGCTGCTTTACCAATGGTAGTAGTGATTTTCAGAAAAGTTTCATGTCTAACGGAAAAAGAAAACAACCGACAGTTTTTGGTATAAAGAGACTTGCATCATTGTTGAACTTGAATTTATGATTCTGTAACTTTATGGTCTGATTTGATGTGATAGGTTTATATACCATTTGTTGGTCAAATTATTGAAATTTTTTAGTTAAAGGTTTATTAGAATAAACGTTTGAATGTTTTTGTTTTGTTTTTTTTTTTTTTAAGGGAAAAGGACGGAGAGAAAAAAGGATTCTTCGTACTAATATGGCCGACAAATTGCCAACTGGGGCTAGCTCAGTTGGTCCAAAGTTTGAGGATTGTGTGTGTGTGTTTGGGGGGGTCAGGGGTTCAAACCTTGGTAGTGTGTGTGTGTGTCATTTTTCTTTAATTTGTAGTAAGTGGTGGTCATTAGTTAAGCCCCACTTTTTAAAAAATAAAAATAAAAAAATAATATGGCCGACAAATTATGGTGATAATAATAGAGCCAACTGGCCAAAACCATCTTGAAATATAATATTATCATGCAATATCCTAAAATAAAATAATAATAATAATAAAAAAGTTGATTTGGAATAAACAGATATTAAAATTTATACGAGTTTGGTATGTAAGGCTAGTGAGACCGAAAAAAAACGTTTGAATATTTTTGTCCTTTTTTTTTCAGGGGTGTTTAGTTATGATTTGGATCGCCCAAATGTTTTATTACCTTTGAAAGAAAAATCAACTAGGGTAATTTAAATATGACCTCATTTACCATTTCACAAGGTGTGGATTTTGTAATAAATGTCCACTTTGTTGATTTTGGAGAAACAAACTAGTATCTTTTTCATACATTTCTTGTTAGTTTTAATAAATGGTTATCATGTACGACTCGACTTTACTGATTGATGCTTGTGACTATTGGAGATTTTCATCATACATGTATGGAGTGAAATTTGTCTAGATGTATGGCACACATAGTGCCAACACCCTAGTTTCCATTGATGAGAGGTGGTGAACTCATGGGTATGAATGGATTTGTGTCATGTGTTTGTGGACTAATTAGTTTTTTAGATATTATGTTTTCTGTATAACGATATATATGTATGTGTATACGGATTATCAGTTTTGGATATTTTATGAATATGTACACATATGGTTTTGCAAAGGTATTTTAGATTAAACTAACTATGCAAGGGGTTTCCATCATTAAAAAGGCTTTAAAATGAGGTAACAGTTTTCCTACTGAGCTTTCGAGCTTACCCCTTCTATTTTCCTCCCTTTCAAGTGATTATTTATTTGAGTCAGTTGTCTCGATGGTCAAACAAGTCGCTTGGCTTACGCTCAGGGTCCTATCCCTCTTCGGTTGGTCCTTATACCTTGTTTTATTTTTCTTCATGTCTAGCTGTTTAGCCAATTATCTTGCTTCTGTTAAGTGATTGTATAAGGATGTATTTATTACTATTTGAGGATTTGGTATATAAATGGGACACTATGATTCCCAAGGAGCATACTTTCAAAGTTTTAGGTACTTGGAAATTTGATTAACTTTGTAAATCAATTCTTGGACTTTCCGACTTAAGGTTTGCGAACTTCATTTTAATCAACATTAAAGCTTTTGTCACACCAAGTTTTCTTACAAATTAATTATATTTTATTAAATTTTAATTGGTATATTTTCTTAATAAATTAAACTAAGGATAGGCTCTTTCTTGTTTGTAATTTCTAAGGATTCAGAGACTAAAATGAAATATCCAAGTATTTGATTTTCTCTTAATTTTGTAAAACTCTTTATTTATATTAATTTACACTCAAAATTACCAAAAGTCACGGCCTAGGATTTTGGGTCGTGACAAAAAGGGGGAAAGACTATAGTGTATCTTGAAATTTATTTTGTTTCTTAGTTTATTTACTTAGTAAGAGAAATATAAGTCCAATAATGAACCCTATTAAAATCCTTCAATTATTGCCTATTGAATATTCAACCTCTTCTTACCTTCTAATTGGTGTTGTATATCACTAGTTTATCTAATAAAGACCTTTCAAAATGTTCTAAGGGCACGACATCGATGATGAATATAACTTCAAAGATTTATGGAGTAGGACTTTTAGACAGATAATAAATTAATTAGAGGAACTTAATTAATTTTAAATAACAGTCCAAAAATTCTTTATCTAGACAAGCAACTATAAGTTCATGTATAATTAGCCACATACTTATACGAATATCTTATGCACATATATTTGTTTATTGACAATTAAAATAAATCAAATAAAGGTTAACAACCATATATAGTTGAGGCGGACTTGATTTATTAATTTTTTATTATATATTAATTTTGAAACAGGATTTATTAATTAAGAGCTGTGGAGAATTGAGACGAGTTGATCTCTAGGTCATGTTCAGCTTGATCGATGGCAACTACCACCAAGTGATGATTTGAAAGAACGAAAATAAAATTGATCAGTCCTTTTTGACGACCATGCTGGGGTCACATTGGTAGAAAAATTATGTTTTATGAACACATCAAGTGTATATTTGACACACAATATATAAATAAATAAATATATATATATACACACATGTATAGAGACGACCATAAGTTCAAGGTATATTTTTTTTTTCCTTTATGTAACCTAATAATCTATAACTGGAAATATGCACCACTCAATGAGAAAGTTTGGTAACCATATATTATTATCTTACTCATATTATTAATTCGATTGCATGTATAAGTGCATATAATTTGGAAGTGTTTGCTTAAGATTTATAATATAATAATTGTATTTTAGACGAGACAGAAAAAAAATGCTAATATTTATAGCACTGGACTAGAGTTAAATTTAAGGGTCTTACAAGCAATGTATGAGTTGATAAAAAATATTGATGGTGAATAAATTGTAAACAAAACTTCATGTGTACTATATGTCCCCAACTTTGGGTCAGTTTTCAGATGAATTTGGGCTAGAAAATAGCTGCCCTAGTATCTGAATGTAAGTTATAAATTAGAATAGAAAACACCAAAACAATATTCAAAACGAAAACCAAAGGGCCGTCAACCTGATGTAAACTTAACCTAATTAAAATCCCATCCCATTTATATGCAAACAAAGTTTGAATACTAGTATTATTTATTGATCAAAATATTGTTTTCAGAGAGACTAGCTCCTTTATTGTGTTATCTATGTACAGTTGAGTTTCAGTTTTCTGGTCTATTCCGTGTCACTCACTTTTACATCCAGCATTTTGTATACTTGAAATACCATATAATAAACTCATGAGAGAATAATAATGAAATGATATAATGAGATTTATGCATGCAGATACCACCTTTCCTCATTTTTATTCAAACTTATAACGTTCATGATAATATATATATATATAGATTCCCTACTGTTGACCATTTAAAGTGCTACGTTTAAGAACCGAAACTTGTCATTATGTCAATGATACCGAATCAGCCAACTTTATAATTTGCTTTTAAAAAATAGAATAAAATGATAGAAGTGTCTACTATATATCCACGTGTAAGATTCAATCTTCCCAATTAACGTTAAGGAATTTTGACTCTATTTTGTGTAATAGAATNGATAATGTACAATATTCCAAGTCAGTGGTCAATGTGATGTAATGGGTGAGATATCAAATTCGACCCAAAATTACCTATGGTTCATAGCCAAGAAGATTGGTGGGTCAAATGAGTAATCTCGACCTCAATTTGATTTGAAAAAGAAAGAAAAAAGTATACATCACTATAAGGAATGAAATCATTGCAAATGTAATCGTCCTAAAAAATGGTGTACATCACTGTTACCTTCATTACGTTATACTGGAGAGATTTTAAATTGGTTTCACTATGAGACTCACATCAATAAATGATCTATATTGTTTGTTAATATAAATGTGACAAAATTTAAGTTATATTAGTTTCATTTCCATTGAGATTATAAAATAAAAAATTGTTAAATTTAGCACATTATATTAGTTTTAAGTCCAGTCCTTATTTAAGTTTATTATTATTATTCAACTATTGATAAGTCAACTATAAACTATTACTTATTGAAAGGAAAAAAAAACTGTAAACTATTACTAACCGTTTACTAGTCTCACTCATTTAGCAGAAAAAAGGCATTTATTAGTGCACTCAATAAAAGCTATAAAAAGAAGGAAAGTTGAAGGAGAATATGAACTATGATATATACAATAGCGTTACTAGCGTAACAATCGTGAGAATAACAAAATGTGATTTTTTTCAGTACAAAATGCAATTTTTAATATTTTAAAACTCCTTTTCAGGACATTTTGTACTGAAAAAAATCTCTGTTTAGTCAAATGTTATGACATTATTTTGAAGGAGAATATTTGTGCTATGCTAAATTATAGCATTACACATTACTGGATTTGGTAATGATAAGATAATGATTTTCTAGGTAATTTAAATGATATATGAAAAATTGAGATAGTCATGAATTCGTTGTAAATAAAAATCCAAGCAAACACACGAGGGAAATGGACATGACCACTAATAATTTGGACTAAAATGACTTTTTTTAGTAGAGTTGTGAAAAATGATTTTTCTAGTAATATATAGTGTATGCCGGATGTCACACAATTTGTAACCATAAAATTATGACTTTTTTTTAGAATTATTCAACAGTCGACACTATTGAAAAAATTATTTTTCAAAATATTCATAAAAAATTCATTTTAGTCTGAATTATTATTATTCATGTCAAATTTCTAAATTATGAGCTCCCAAAAAGGTAAGATTTTAGCCTAGCCATGCTCTTTCTTGCTTTATTTAAATGATGAAAAACATTATAAATAAGCTATGCTGAGATAACTTAGATGGATCATGATTAGGACCTTGTTCAATGAATCAATCTACGAGCAGGCTAATCCGTCGAAAGATTAGAAAAATTGACGTAAAACCCACTTTTTTGTTTCTTTTTTTCTTCTTCTTCTTCTTCAAAAAAATAATAATTTGACCAATTGGTGAAATGGGCCACTTCATTAATGGCACACAAGACTTAGAAAGTACATTGTTCCTATATGAGACATGACCATGTCCTTAGATTTGAGTGGAACAACATTATCTATACTACGATCTCCGGTGGTTGGGATAAGGCGTAGCACAATTGATCCCTTCATTTTTTTTTTCTTTTGCCTTTTTCCTTCCATATATATATATATTATCATTACTTTAATAGAGTTTTAGATTTTCCCAAATTTAGAGGCCCGATATATATTTTATATGATACGTCGTGGGAGTTGGGACTAATTTATTTATTACGCTTGATTTCATAATATATGTGAGACAAATAGATAATTTCCATATCTTTCAATTATTGTACTATCTTATCATAATGGGATATAGATAAATCTAAGTCGGATTAGGTATAACTTAGTTACAAATTATTTGCTCTCTGTTTGCTTTATGTTGTTATTATCTTCTTTCCCAGGTTGATTGAGATTATGAGATTATCATTAGTATAAGGGTAAAGCAAATAAATAGTGGAGAAGAGGAAAAACATAAAATAAACCGAATAAATAGAGTTTATACACGTGGCACACTTCTGGATTTGAGAATATTGTCAATTACCAAGGGTGTACGGTTCTCAAACTCGGCTTATTTTCTACCACCAATTAGTCAATTACAACCTTACAAGAGACTGAATTATGTAAACCTAACAAATAATTTAAAAAAGAAAATCAAAAAGAAGAAGAAGTAGCATGCAATTCAATATTTAAAAAGTTGGTGGCTTTGTGACACATTTATTAATTTTAAATACTCAAGTAAAAGGAGATATCTCTTGTTCTATAACTAACTTTATCTACTATAGTGCTTCATTCCATGCCTATCAAGCGAGAAATTATAAATATTATTCAATATGGTGATATACCTTTGAATAATTGGAGGCAAACATACTCTTCAGGGGAAGGTTTTTCTCAGGAAACAAGCAATTAGTGTCGCAAAAACATAAAGAGAAAAAGACAATTGGGTATCAAATGCAATAACAAGTTATTATAATAAAAAGTAGACCCCGAATCCTTTCAACTTTTACATACTACGAACTGATATTCATTCAAAAAAAAAAAAAAGAAAGAAAGATAAATGATGTCAGAGAGCAAGCATGGATGCCAATATTTGGCTAATTAGCTATATAATATTAAGTGACATATTCATGTAGTGAAAAGAGTGTAACTAGCTTGATATACAATTATTTATATGTTATACCACTTATATGACATTGACGAACTATATAATATAAAGTGAAATCAGCTTGAAGCTAAGTAGACTAAAAATTAAGAAACGAAGGGAAAACAATTAAGTCTAGCTAGCTTTATGTCTATTATCTACTAGCACTAGCTAGTTAATTCAGCAGTACTGCCCCACATGGTGAAATGAGTCATATATGCACTTTCTTTGGGTGATTTTTTTTTTTAGTGGTTCTTTGGGTGAAATTAGACACCACAACAAATAAAAAAGGTAAATTTTAACATTGAAATTTCAGAAGCGATCCATAAGTACCTTCAGACTCTCAGAGGCTGGAAATATCATAATGATCAAAAGCTACTAAAACGTGCATATCAATATTTTTTTAAAACAAAAACAAAAGATGCAGTGAATTTTTTTGCTCTCTAAGATGCAGTGAATTAATTTGCAGCGTTGATTTATAGTTTTTCTTTTTTTTTTTCAGTGCATTAATTTGAAGAATTAGGAACTGGACCTTTTTTAAAAAAACAAAAATCTATACCAAACTTGGCAAAAAGTTGCCACAAGAACTAACAATTTGAACACAATATGATAACACGACTCAAAACCTCTCGTTTAGTTGACACATTTGACACGAAATTGACCTGAATTGACACGATTAATTAATTTTTTTAGCAAAATATTTTATAAATTATTAAATATATAATTGCTTCATAAAATTTTTTTAAATGAATTTCATGTAAATAAAATGAAAAATAATAAACTGAAGAGCTAATTTATTTTAATAAAGTAAAATTAAAGTGAAAAATTCAAGTAAATGAATAAATTATAATGTTCATAAGTATTATGACACGTTAATATGAATGATATTTTCATTAAATATGTAACTCATAGGTAACACGAAATCCGCACAATATAGATGGATTGACACGAAATGGTACAAATTGCCGGTCCTTTCAATGGTTGGAGTTGGAGATACTTGAGTCATTAGTCTAATGATCACTTAGGACTTGAAACAAGTATTATTAGCCATGACTCATGAGTTGCTTTGTTTAATTTATTTTCATTTAGGTCTAATCACTCGTTAATGGATGTGTCTTATCTCAAGTTAATGGCTATATTTTCCTTTCAAAATCACAAGATGAAAGGAAAAGCAGACGAATTCGAAAGTTGAAACGATCAAGCCTGTTTTCTTAGCTTTTTGACCAAAGCAAAGTACGCAAACGAAACAAGCAAAATAGACAAAACCCTTCTCTTTTTTTTTTTCTTTTTTTTTAAAGAAAAAACTTATTCAGAAGTCAAAATCTTCATATAATTAACTACACATGTATAAATTTCATAATAAATTTTTTATAAAAAAAAGGGAAAACTTCAAATGAAATTGAAGAAAGTAGGAAGAAATATTTGCGCAAACACAAAAAAAGCCTAAAATAAAGGGGTGGATACAATTATAAGATAAAGAATAGTGTTGCAAAATGCAGGGTCGAAATAAGCAAAATTAGTTGGGAGTAGCACATGTGGAATTCATAAAATGGGATTCTGAAAAGAAAGTAGATTGTGACATTTTCTGGTTACCATAACTTTCTGTTGTCATATGAAGAACCAAAATGACCTCTCAAATGGACCCAATAGTTTCCACCACTGCAAACCAAACATCATGCACAAAGCTCCATCATCATCATCATGTCTTATCCATTTCCCCTAAAGATTGATTATATAATAAATATTACCCTTCTTATATATGTATCTTATGTACTTAATTTTATATCATATTGTAGTGCCATATGCATACGTTAGCAAGCACTACTTTCTCTCATGTACATAATTTTCGTTCCCTTACCTTATGACATACATTTGAAGTAAATTGCTCTTTCGTATTACTCTTTTCGATGAAACTATAGAAAGTTTAACGTCTTTTTCCTCTAATAATTTTGCAAGTTCATTAAAAAGGAAACACAACCAAGCGTCTAAGCGAAAAGATCTAATCAAAACAACCCCTCATAATTTGATGCCTATATATGGCATTACTTGTTATTTCTTAGGATAAAAAAGCACTAGTTCTTTAGTTAATATAGCATTATAAGTAATGTGTCATTAATTAATATCTCCCAAATTCAACTAATTAATTAAATATACAATGTTCTCACTTCTCAATATCCATCATATCATGGTTGATTTACCACATATAATAGTCCCCTATTGAATTTTTTTTTCAACTAGAGCCATGTTGCTATATTTGGGCAAAATTTGGACCTTTGATGACTATGATTGGTAAGCAAATTTAAGCAACAGGGTAAGTGGGGGAGTGAGGGTGTGGAATTAAACAATTTGGGGTCCGAGAAAAGATGGCTGTGAAAATGATATGGGTAAAATATGCGTATATATATATATATATGTAGGGCCATAATATACATATATACATATGTATATTTGTTTGGTTAAAAGGGGTGAGGAAGATTTCATACCTGGATATGTGGTTCTTAATTAAAGAAACTGAAATTGATGTAAGATTTCTCTGTTATTTTTATTAGAGATAATTACATTTTTATAAATTACATTTTAGCCGTTTGTTCAGTTTATAACTTGCGTTTTAGTTATTATCAATATTAACTTTCACATTTAGAATTTGTAATAAATTTATACACTCCATATGCCAAAAATCAATTTTGACCATTGAGTTTATCAAAAGACCCTTTTAAACTTTAAGGGTAGATATTTAAATATTGATTTTAAATTTAAAACTAATTAAAATTAATAGTTAAAAGAACAAATATTTAGAAAATAATTTTAAAAAGAAAAAAAAAACCCATAAATTAAATATGTTTATATAAATAATGTTTAATCAATTTTAAGTTTTAAATTTGAAATTCTTTAAAATGTATATTTTTAAACTTTAAAGGGTGTTTTAGTAAACATATTGGTCAAATTTATTGTTTGAGCTACAAAGGGTACAAATTTGTTACAAGTTTTAAATTTGAAGATCAATATTGATAATAACCAAAATACAATATATAAATTGAACAAACAGTCAAAACATAATGTATAAAAAGGCAATTAATCCTTTTTATTATTATATTAATATATAAAAGGTAAAGATACTTACGTGAAAAAAAAATCGAATAATTTTATTTCTGAAGATTAAAATAGTATAAATGATTGAATAATCAATCTAGTGTCTAATATAAGGCACTGTCTTAATAAAAATAAATAAGCTTTGGCAACAATTATATCCACACAAAGATGTTGCTTATAAATCTAGTTTTAGTTAGGAGCATTTATGTTTAGTTTCAACTTCTTTCGCTTATAAATCTAATTTTGGTTAGGAGCATTTATGTTTAGTTTCAACTTCTTTCCCATTCATATTATATTCATTATTGAAGCCTTTTTGAAATCAATCTTAGGCAGTAGACTTTCACCAGATTCAAGATTTGATAAATTAATAGTTAATAGCTTATAATTTCAATGAAAACCAACTAAAAGTCTGAAAAATCCGTATTAAAAAAAAGATGAAAAACTAAGAGTTTCAAATTAGAAAAAAAAAAAAAAAAAAAAAAAGGGAAGGAAAGAGAGAACATAGGAAAAAAGATATGCAAGTGAAAATAAACCTTATGGAAGTGTTCCTTTCCAAAAAAAAAAAAAAAAAAAACCATATGGAAGTGTCGTTTGTCTATTTTCTTTATTTTATTTCTTGCTTATTCAGGTATATTTTGTCACGTCAAGTTAAGGATTTTAAGCAAAATATAACGTTAACTGAAAAAAAAAACACCCGATTCACGTGTTTAATTCTTGCCAATATTTTCAACTAAATTCGTGGTCAGGAGAAAATTCTAAAAGGGTCCACAAGTCAATTAATACGAAGTGAAAATTATGTAAATAATTAAATTTAAATACATTAATAATCAAAACAAAGGTGTTAATAAAAAAAAAAAAAAAGTTCAAAACAGAGGAAAATTTCTTACAGCCACTTTAAGAGCCTTGACAGTTGCGAACTGTTCATTTCCAAGAAAGATAAAAAAAGAAAAAGACAAATAAATGAATCAATATTTTTTTTTAATGTGGGCCTGTCTAAATATGAAAAATGAGCACCCGCCCAAAAAAAAATGAAAAAGAAAAAAAAGCTCACAATGAGCTGTATGCTACAGTGGCTGATAGTTCTAATGTAAAAGCTCAAACCTCCAGATTCAAATAATATTTCTTAGCAAAAAAAACATAACGCTCAGTGCTTACGTAGGAATTTTAAATTTTTAACCTTGTATTTTGTATAAACCTTAAATTAAATTCATATAATAGTTTTTTTTCTTAAAAGAAAAACAAATTAAATTCAAAAGTCATATTAAACGAAACGACGAATTTTATCTGGTGGGACTAAATTGACCCGTCTGAGTTTGGACTTTGAAAACAAATATGGAAGACTCCGTTACTCCGTTACTTAATGGTGAGCTCATATAGGCCTTGGGGCACAGCTCTTCCGTGCTACCGTCTCCAAAATAGGATACGTGGAGACTGGAGACCTTTAACGTGACACCTTCTTTTCTTAGCCTGTACTTATAGTTTGCAAAGACTCAAATTTTTCCCATCCTTCCAGGATTGTAATATGTCAAAGGACAAAAACGTATCTTCTGGTTATAAAACTGTCTAATTTTACTATCTCAATATCATATAATTGTGGGCAGTATTAAGTGCGGTCTAATTTTAATATCTCAATTTATATTTTAAAATAAATATAAATAAAAAATATCTCATGTTAAAAACTTAAATTAGTTTTGAATTCTTTCAAATCTTAAATAATTAGATAATACTATGTGTATCAAAATTTGTACTAAATTTTTAATACCAACACATGTGCATTTGAATTGGCACTATTTAATTGGTGTACTAAAACTTACCATAAATGTATTAATCATATTTACCAATTGAATATTACCAATTTATATGTCACATGTGTTGGTATTAAAAATTTGGTACAAATTTTGATACATAGATCATTATCCTAAATAATTTGTTATTAATTCATTAGTTGGACATGTATAAATAATATTAAGCAACACATATTGTCATAAATGTTTTTGACTTCAAATCTTAAATAAAAATTAGTCAACTTTCCTCTTCTAAGGTGAAAAAGAAAATCTGTGAGCCATATAAAACGGGGTTCGAGTTTTAGGAGGTTTTGAGTTTAGGCAGGTTCGGACACAACACAACACAACGTTAGCGATAGACTCCCCCAACCTGTTACACGTTTTCTCACGTGAACTCCATTTCATGGAACGCCTATAATATTGTCGTAGATTTTATCATTGTCCATGTAACTTCATTGACTCTCTATACTCTCTCTCTCTCTCTCTATCTCAATTTTCTCTTACCGTAGTGGTGTGGAGCCCATAGCTGGACCTTTGCTTGGCTGGCTTCAAGCTCTCCATTGTTGGTCTTTTATGGGGCTTGTCTGCTAGGACTAAGAGAAGAGAGAACCCAACAAAAAAAAAAAAAAAAAGGAGGGGTGAGTTTAATTTTTATAGTTTATTTTCTTAATTGGTCCAGTCTTTTCTCCCATATAGACTCCTACCCTTTTCATGAAAACACCCCCCATTCACTTTGGTTTTGGTATTCTTCTTCGACTTTCTCATCACCATCTTTCTTAGCACCAGTAGAGAGAGAAACCTGAGCCAAAACTGAAAACCCATCTCTCAATTTCATGGATCCGTGGATCTGAATGGCTTTCTTGTCAGTTTGAGCTTCTTTCTTCCAGTTTCCAGATCCTTCTTCTGGTCTCTCTACGTAGTTGTTTTCAAGAAACAGTCAAAATTTTTGGGTAAGACTCATTCTCCTCCTTTCTTTTTTCCTTTTTGATTGTTGTACTTGGCATAAAATTGTTGAATTTTCATGATTTGGGCAATTCGTATAAGTTTGGGTTGTTTTAGCTTTTCAATGCGAACTAAGGAGGTAAACCTTCTGATTTCCGAATGGCTGAAAATTAACACTTTTTTATGAGGAAAAAAAGTACCCTTTGACCACTCTTTGTCAAACATCTACTTTCGTATTTCTGTTGATATTTTTTCCATCGGTTGCGGCCGTGTATGGTCATGGTTTTTCTGTTCAAAAGAAAATGAAAAGAAAGGTACGGGCTTTGAGATTATTAGGTCCTCTTGTTCTTTGTTTTGGCTCAATCCCCAACTGAAATAAACTGTAAGGGTGGCTTTTTCTGTCGTTTGTTTGATCTCTTAGGCCCTTCAACAATCTTAGAAGAGTAAAGAAGAGGTTCAACTGCACGATTTATTAACTTTGTTGTGTATTTTGCTTCTTATGTTTTCTGTAGTATAAATCACGGAGCTGAGAAGTAAAGGGTAATATAGCAATTCAGTATTGGGAAATCTTTTTAGGGTGAAAAGTTTTTTTTTTCTTGAGTCCTTGTTACATGTGGAGATTTTGGATGGTTGTTTGGGTGAGATGAGGGATGTTATCGGAGTTGATGAACTTCTTGAGGGCCTGTTTTCGGCCAAGGTCGAAACGGTATGTTCATACGGGTTCGGATTCAGGTGGTCGCCAAGACGGGCTTTTGTGGTACAAAGATTCAGGGCAACACTTCAATGGTGACTTCTCTATGGCCGTAGTCCAGGCCAATAATTTGCTTGAGGATCAGAGCCAGATTGAGTCAGGTAGTTTGAGCTCCCATGAGTCTGGCCCATATGGTACTTTTGTTGGGGTCTATGATGGGCATGGAGGGCCTGAGACGTCTCGTTATATCAACGATCACCTCTTTCAGCATCTCAAGAGTAAGTACCTCAAGACCTTAGAGAAGATTTTTAAGCATTGAGAAGGATTAGCAAGCGGTTTGCTTATTTTTGTTTTCTTTAAAACTGTTTATTTAATTGCTGAGAAAGTTAAAGAAGAAAGGTTGCAGTGGATTTGATACATGGTAATGCAGCAGGCCGCTAGTGCTTGCAACTTTAGCAAGGTTCCTAGAGTTCTGTGGATATCATTTTTCATAATGTTTTGAAATCAGAAGTTAAAGACTCACCTTAACTAAAGGTTTATAGTTGTACTGAAACCATTTTCGGTTGGATGGTTTTGCTTTAATGATATGGGATGCTTAAAATTTGACTTTTCAATTTCCATCAATTCTCATTAGTTCATTGTAACTTCATAAACCATACCAATGAAATACTGCTTTTTGAGCTCAAACATTAATTCCCTACGCTGTAAATTCTTATATTGTATTTTGAATGGCTATTCAGGGTTTACTTCAGAGCAACAGTCCATGTCTGCAGAAGTGATAAGAAAGGCATTTCAAGCAACAGAAGAAGGTTTTTTGTCTCTTGTTACAAGGCAGTGGCCTATGAAACCACAGATTGCAGCTGTTGGATCATGCTGCCTTGTTGGTGTTGTTTCTGGAGGAACCCTTTACGTTGCTAACCTAGGAGATTCCCGTGCTGTTTTGGGAAGAGCTGTTAAGGCAACCGGGGAGGTTCTCTCCGTTCAGTTGTCAGCAGAGCATAACGCCAGTATAGAGTCTGTGAGGCAGGAACTGCATGCTTCGCATCCTGATGATTCACAGATTGTAGTTTTGAAGCATAATGTCTGGCGTGTGAAGGGCCTTATACAGGTAATTGTTTTACTGTATGAGATATAGTCATTGATATCAGTATTCTTACTGCTGGAACAGGAATTCGAATGCTTTTTGTCAATGATACTTTCAGTAAATTCATTCAGGATGTACTTGTCTGGTAACGTTAGTCTGTTTGTCTTTGGCTGAGGGAAGGGTGAATATAAAATGACAGGAAACTAGTGTAACTGCTATCCTATATGATTCACTCACCAATTATTTGTGTGATGGCGCTGATAGCCTGATAGGCTTTTGTCTAGCTAGGTTTTAAATATGGTAGCTGCTACTTTAATGATCAGTTAAAGGTGAAGGATGGTGTTTTGATGTATTAATAGCAGCTTGTGATAGGGAAAGGTGACCAAGCCGATTACTTGAGAGCAACTGGTTAAACTGGTAGTTTTGTAAATTATGGATGTGATTTTCACGTTTGAAATCATCATATTTTAAAATTGTTGAAGGATATCCCATTGATTTGTTGTCGAGTAAGAAAATGGGTCAACTTGGTTGAAAAGCCTGTTTCACATGTAATTTATTGGTTTTGCATTCCAATGAAATTCTGTGGTTTTATGCAAACTTGATTTCTAGTAGATCTTATGCTACCAAATGGTATATAAGATTTTTTGACGTGATGAATTTTCATTTGGGGTGCTTTCTCTAAAATTTTTGAAACTTTCATGTTGCAGGTCTCTAGATCTATTGGTGATGTGTATTTAAAGAAGGCTGAGTTCAACAGGGAGCCTCTTTATGCAAAGTTTCGTCTTCGTGAGCCTTTCAAAAGGCCTATATTGAGCGCTGAACCAGCAATTACAGTCCACCAATTGCAGCCACATGACCAGTTTATTATATTTGCATCTGATGGGCTTTGGGAACACCTTAGCAATCAGGAAGCAGTTGATATAGTTCAAAACCACCCACGTAGCGTAAGATTCCTATCTCAAGACTAACTACTATTTTTCCAATAGTAGTTATACTCTCTCTCTCTCTGTGTCCAATAACTTTCAGTCAAGAAGTTGGAAGGCAATAACTTTTGTTATATCTGTAAGCTGGTCTTCTATGTTAGAACTTAGAACCTGAAGTTAAAATGACCCATATGTTAACTAGTTTGTAAGCACATGGGACTGCCTTCCCTCCAATATTTTTCAGGCACTCTCTTCCCCACCCCCCCAACAAACAAGATAACTCAGTCAAGAAGATCTCTCTCCCAAATAACTTTCAGTCAAGAAGTTCAAGGCAATGGCTACGGTTATATCTGAAGTTAATATAATGCATACGTTAACTAAACTAGTCAATACTGCCTTCAAAGTCATTCTCTTGATGAGATTATATGTTATACATTGTCAGTATTAACGGGTCTTCTTTTTTGTAAGTAAATTTCCACCATGGAAGTTACCTAAAAAGAATGATCATCAGCAGCATTTTAATTGTTGTCCGATATATTTTTCCCCTTAAATCCTATCAGAAAGTCATTGCCATGGGCATGGTTTAGTAGATAAGATATTTCCTGAGTGTTATTGTTTTCGTGTAGAATCCCACTACATCCCAGTAACCTAAATTGCCCAACTTTGCTGATTGTCCGAAGTAAATATCTACTAGGTACCTCGGATGTATTTTTTAGATTTCATGTATTACAAACCTCTAGGTTGTAGCCGCCATTTTGTGATGGGGGAGTAAAAATGAATTCTCTAGTTACATTGGTTTTGCAATCTCATTGTGCCGATGTTTTGTTGAATTTCTCCTGCCTGTTGTAACTTCTACTTGTTTCAAGTGTGTATGATTCATGTCTGCTAACTCTGGCCTAGTGGGAAAGAAAAAATAACTTTTGGTGTTAACCTACATTCAGGGAAGTGCAAAAAGGTTGGTGAAAGCTGCTTTACAGGAAGCCGCTAAGAAGAGGGAAATGAGGTATTCAGACTTGAAGAAGATTGACAGGGGGGTTCGACGACATTTCCACGATGACATCACCGTGATTGTTGTGTTTCTTGACTCAAATCACGTGAGCAGAGCTAGTTCTGCCAAGTTTCAAAATCTATCAGTAAGAGGGGGTGGAATCAGTCTGCCTCCAAACACTCTGGCCCCTTGTGGTACGCCAACTGAAGCTGGCAGTACTTGAATCTGAATAGGCTGTATCTCATGTTCCTGTCTGTTGTATTATTCTCGTGTGAATACCAGGTAGCTTCAAAAGAGATTAAAAAAAAGAAAAACAAAGAAAAACAAAAGAGGGGCAGGCCTTCAATTCTTTATTGTATACTGTAACTTTTAACTGGAAACTAATACTTGCATTTAGCCTTGAGAAGAGAACTTTTAAGGTGACAGTAATACTAGTTGTTTCCTCGGCACGATTCCTCGTTCTTCATCTCCGTTGGCATTTTTTCTTTCATAAACTCTATGACACAGGGAACTAAACTCGTACTTCCATTTCCTTGCTTGTTCTTTCTCTTGATTTCCACTTAACTGGTAGAGGTTTTCAGCTTTATGGTGGCTTGCAGCAGTAATAGATAGAGAATTTGGCCAAGAAGAAACTTGAAATCAGTGGTCAGGTAGTATTAAATTTCTTATTCCCAATTTACTTTTATTAAATGTGAAACTTTTGGTTACTCTTGTATTGTCCTCATTGTGATGTTCAGCATTATTTAGTACCAAAATACTATCAGCCTCATTGTTCTCATGACTGAGGAAGGGGTAAATGAGGGTCTTACATTTTGCTGATATTTGCATCAAAGGCAGACCAACTCCAGAACCCATAGGCCAAATTCTTACGCAGTTTTTTATTATTTATTTTTACTTTTGTCAATGCTTCTCCTTGGACAGAACAGAACTATGCGAAACCTTTACTAGAGAAGTTTTTAAAGGAAATTGAAAAAGCATATCAGCGTTTTAGATTCTTGACATACTACTACAACTTCTGCTAAGTTGTGTCTGGACTAAAGAGAGTACTCCTTAGTGCATTTGTTTATTTGATTCACTTTTCACGATAAGCCACTTTGCATTGCAATCGCAGAAAGAAGAATATTTCTGACATGGGCAACGGGCTGACTTTCAAACTACCTTGAACATAGCTCTTTGAATCAATTTTTCTACTAAAAAAGCCTTGAACATTGCTTTTTGAATCAATTTTTCTACTAAAAAAATAACTTGAACAAGTACTTGCTTTAAAATTCAAGCAGTGCTGGCTTTAAAAGGCTACCACTGTTTGTAAATAGACTTGTTTGTTATGTTACATGTTTAAGCACTTTTTAAACGATTGAACCAAAAAAGTCCCAAGTTTCTATTTGATTTTATGAACACGTAATAAGAAGTGGAAACTCGTCATGGATGGTTTGCATTTTGCAATGTTAACAGAAACCCACTTAAGAGATTTTTGTTTTGGAAGAAGCTAAATCGTCCTGGGATGTGCAGTCAAACTGGGGTTCGGTTGTAATTGTATGGCTTCTGTACATAATATTTATTTAAAAGGGTCCTCAAAACTTTCAATAAAAATATGGAAAAGAGAGGAAGTAGGGAGTTACGAGGCATGATAAAGACTACTTTTCTCTCTTGCTTGTCAGTCTCTGCAGGGCATATTCCCGCTAACCCACAAAGAAAACCCTTATTTTGTTCCACTTAAATATCATTTTAATGATGTTTTTTAAATTTTAACACAATGCACGTCTCTCAATGCTACTACTCGGTCAGTCAGGCTTAGGGTTCTATGGTTTTTTATTTTTTTATTTTTAATGAGATGGGGTTAGTTAACCAAAACACATTTGGGTGAGTCCCAGAAATAAATTGTTAATGGTTTTTCTTATGTTGAATTTTATGGAAAAAAAAGTCCCCCCCCCCCCCCCCCCCCCTCCTTTTTGTCAACTTCATATTACCTCCAACATTATTACATATGTTTTGATCATAGAAATAGAGTTATCTGTTTCAGTACTTGAAATCTAATGAGCCTCTTACAATGTTTTGCCTTGTCATTTCTTTCAGTCCTTTACTGTCCTTTTCCACCCCACATTAAGATCATCAAAGTATTAAGTGCTCACGTGAACTCAAAACTACAAAGCACTCAATAGTAAATGGCGCTAACTGATTCATAAATGAACCATAAAAGAAGCTTCTTTTTTCCTTGTCAAACCACTAAAACCAATATTTGTCAACCAAAACCCCCCCGGGCCAAAAAAAAAAAATCAGTTCTTGGAGGGAAAAAAAATCCCAGTACTAATTCACTAAAGTCTTCTAAGAGGATATATTTGTGTTATAGGTAAAGAATTGACAGTTCTGACTTTATAGTTCCTTAAACTCATACTTAACCCTCTCTAACTGAACCTGATTTTTTAGAAAGAAACACAATTATACTCTCATTATTAGAAGTTGTATTATGTTTAAAAAAAGAAAAGACGAATAAAGAACAGTTAAAAAAACAAAGAATGACCACCAAGGACAGGACAAAAACCTCTCTGGTTTCTCTGCAATTGTGACCATCTTTTTACCGGTAATTTACTTAGTTTGACACTTTGACTCCTCTTTTCTTTCTAAGTTTTTATTCAGCACAAGTTTTTTTTTTTTTCCCCTTCTTCTTTCATGGAGGAAGGAGAGGGAAGAAAATGAGAAAGAATGGCTTCCCACTGTAGTACGCCAACTAGTTAAGAGTACATATTGCCAAACACAAGAACACTTTCTTCTTCTCTCTCTTTCTCGAGCCCCTACCTTCTTACCCACCTATGGTTCTACCTGGTCTTTAGTCTTTACTCTGTCCTCTACCTGTTCTCTCTCTCTCTCTCTCTCTCTCTCTCTCTCACATTGTTAAGCCAGTTATGGTTTATTAGGAAATAAAATCTCCACTAAATCCTCTTCTCTGTTGAATGGTCTTGGTTTAGCAAGAAAGAGTTTTTTTTTTATTTTTTATTTTTATTGAAGATAAAAAAAAAGGGAAAAAAAGACTGGCTTTCTACTGTAGCATATTATCTCTGGTTGTAAGCAAAGCTCTCTGTAAGAGATAATATGGTTTTCAGTTTCAGGTCCCCAAGAGCTATTTTTTTAGTAGAAACGCTTCTGTTCTTATTTACCAGAAGAGAAGATGACATATGTTGCTCTAGAATTTCTCAGATAGCTATATTTCCTACTCAGTAAAACCCACTTTGATCGGCAACATTTCCCCATTTGGGCAGAAACCACCTCCTTTTTCAAGAGAGGAATATACAGATTCCTCCGGGGAAAAAAAAAAAAAAGATCCCACCTTTTCACTTATTCTCCCTACACCATTTTCAAAAGTAGCTCGTCAAATCTTTAACTTTAGAGAAGAGAAGAGATGGGTTGTGTTGCATCTAAGCTAGAGGAAGAAGAAGAAGTTGTGTCCATCTGTAGAGAAAGGAAACAACAGCTGAAGCTAGCAGTGGAGAGAAGAAATGCTCTTGCGGAGGCTCATTGGAGGTATTCTCATGCTTTGTTTGCAGTATCAGCAGCCATAAAGCTCTTTGTAGCTCGCCATGCTTCTCCTCCTTCACCTTTCCTCATCACCTTCCCACCACCATGTTCCTCCTCTTCTTCTCCACCAAGTGAAAACCAGAACGTAATAACCAACCCCATGTTTCTTCAGCAAGTGCCATCTGAGTCAACCTGTGAAGCCATTGACTGTGGTTCTTGTGCTTCCTCAACATCTTCCTCGGACTCATCTGAAGAAGAAGAAGAGAGAGAAGTAGAAGAACCAGTAAGGAGAGAAGAACAGCCATGTGGGTACTTTTACATGCACATCCCACCTTCAGTGCCGTCACCACAGAGAGATTTTGGGTGGGATTTCTTTAATCCTTTTGACAATGTGAACAGACCGGAGGTTATCAGCGGGTACCGCCGGAACTCAGACGACGACGTTTTGAGGGTGGTGAGGGAAGAGGAAGGGATTCCTGAACTGGAAGAGGAAGAAAGCAAGGTGGTGGTGGTTGAAGAAAGTGGAGAAAAGGGGCTTGAGAATGGTGGAGTTAATGAAGTGGTGAAGGTAGACGAAACCAGTGTGAACCAAGTGGAGCAAAAGGGCTTAACAGTCATTGACACACCAGTAGAAGGAAGGGAACTTTTGGAGGCTTTGAAGGATATTGAGGACTATTTTATTAAGGCTTATGATTCCGGGAAAGATGTCTCCAGGATGTTAGAGGCTAATATGGTACAAATGCAGTCTGGATTGGAAGAAATAAAAGGTGGGTTTTGTTTTCTCTTCCTCGAATTTTGTAGGGATTTTTTTAACTTCTGATTTTGTTTATTATTTTAGCTATGCCCGAGTCCCTTTTATCACTTGCAGCACAATTTCTAAGCTGATCTTCAATGGGTGTTATGAAGATATTAGGTGGGGCTTTCTGTTTATTTTCCTAGATCGTGACATTTTTTTGCTGGCTCCCCTAAAGCTTATGGTGGACAATGATTTAATTTCCAATCTACACAGACACACAACTATTTTCTTTTTACCTTGTTAAATCAGTTACAAAGCGTTTTTCATGGAATCTACCCTTATAGGGGCCTGGCCTGCCTTAAACAAAAGTTACAATTTCCAAATTGCAACTTTGTTGTCTGAATTCTAGTTTCACAAATGTGATTTCAAAGATATTGGATTTAAAATTTACACTCATGCATCACTCTACACACTTTTACAGTTTTACTGTATCATATCTTGATGTTCATATGCATAAACAATCGTTTTATACATTACAGAGAACTCAACAAAACTCATACAGTCTAGAACATGGCATCGACCCATTTCATCTAAGCCATCATCATGCAAGAGTCTCGTAACATCAAGCTCCTCCAAAAGTTCTTCAACGTGGACAGAGTTTAAGAATGATCTTTTTGATGATTATGGAGGAATGACTTCTGGAAGCCATTCGCTTACGCTAGGAAGGCTGTATGCTTGGGAAAAGAAGCTCTATGAAGAAGTGAAGGTAAATTGTTCATTTCTTAGAACTATTTCCCAAATATAGAAAAACGAATCTCTAATAGTAAATGAATACTAGAACGTTTGATAGACTACTTAGGTGTATTCTTTAAAACCTATTTGATATGAGCTTCATTGTCCATAGGCTGGAGATAGCACACGGAAACTTTATGAGAAGAAGTGTTCACGCTTGAGAAACCAGGATGTTAGAGGAGATGATGAACTCACTATGGACAAAACTAGAGCCGCAGTGAAAGATTTGTATGCGAGGATATTGGTTGCAATTAGGAGTGCTGAATCAATCTCGAGAAAAATTGAGAAACTAAGAGATGAGGAATTGCAGCCCCAGATTGTTGAACTGTTGAAAGGGTATGAAACTAAAGAAGGATAGAAAAGAACACACGGATTGCTTATCAGTTCTATTTTCTGGATTTCCCTAGTTTGACCATTTGTGATATCTTGTGCAGCTTGACTAGAACATGGAAGATTATGTTGGAAGCGCATGAAACCCAGAACAAGATTCTGTTTGAAGTGAAAACATTCACTTGTCCCACATTTGGAAAATTCTGCAACGAATCTCACCGGCTTGCTACACTTCAGCTCCAGGCTGAGCTTCACAACTGGCGGGCCTGCTTTATAGACTATGTTGCAGCACAGAAGGCATATGTCGGAGCTCTTCATGGTTGGCTAACCAAGTTCATAGTTCCTGAAGTGGAATTCTACTCGAGAAACAAGGGCTCGGCCCTGTCTTGTAGGGTCAATGGTCCGCCATCGCTTATGATTTGCCATGACTGGTTAGCTTCCATGGAGAAATTACCAGATAAGTCAGTAGCCTTTGCGTTAAAAAGCTTTGCAAAAGACGTGAAGGCTATCTGGGTTCAGCAAGGGGAAGAACAGCTACAGAAAAGGAAGGTTGACAGTCTAGCTAAAGAACTCGACAGAAGAATTCTCGCATTCCAAAAGACAGAGGGCAGGTTTCTTGAATCAAAACTAATCGAACACAAAGAATCGGATGCCGAACATCCGAAGGAATACTTGACCGAGAAGAAAGATCAGCTGGACATGTTCAGGCGAAGGCTGGATGTAGAGAAGGAAAAACACCACAATCTCATGCAAGAAACTCAAAGGATCACATTGGACGGATTCCAGACAGGGTTTTGTCCAGTTTTTGAGTCCTTGATAGAATTCTCAAAGGCATGTCAGAACATGTACAATGACCTAGTGACTAACAGTGAGAAGGCCGAGAAAGCTGGGAATATGTCATATATAGAGGACACTAAGGTTGAGCAAAGTAGCAGCCAGATGACATATTAGAGAGAACTCAAATCTGGTATATTTGATGAATTGGGTTTATGGATTGTTGTCTTGTGGATTTGTATATATAATGTGTCGAAGCAGCTTGCTGAGACACATTTATTTGAACTTTGTAGTCTTTTTGAGTGTTGTAGCCACGAATTGCTAACTTTTACTTGGACACTATTGGTTTCCCAAGGTTTGTTTCATAAGGTTTCTCTTTTCTTTTTCTTTTGCTTTTTTTTTTTTTTTTCCTTAACCTTGTATTATCCAAGGATAAGCCTCAGACCAGTGAAAAAAAAAAAAAAAAAGAGGCAAGTCCAATGGATAATCCGGGTAAGTTTCTGAGGGATAACTAGTGAATAGGGTTTACATAATTTAATTACAAAGACTATTTTATTGAAGCGACTTTATGATATTCTTTCAAAGCGTCTGGGAGGTAATGCCTAGAAAAACTACCCATAGGCCCTATTAGAGGCAGAGCAATAATTCCTGACGAAGGACAAAGAAATGACTATTGCTGCAGTCTGTGCAGAAAATAGAATACAGCCATTGTCGTTAGCCTTATTTTTCTGATGGGCCATTAGACATCATTCTCACTGCAAAGCCACGGTCCGAATTGACTAAACTAGCAAAGACAAACGTAAAGGCGGATGAAACTCACGTGGACCAAGCTGACTTCCTTTTTTTTGCTATTCTAGGGGATGACTACGGCAGGAGCGTCTCTACGTAGGGTCATGCTTTAATTATCGTTGGATGGAAATCTGTAGGGAATAACGGAAATATATGGAGAATCTATTTATATACAGATTCCCATCCAACGGTGAATAGACATAGTCCTACGTAAGGACGCCCCTACTGTAGACGCGCCTTTTTAGTTATAGAACTTTAAATATTTTCTTAAAAAATAAAACTTTTGAGAAAATTTTTGGAACTAAACCCTTTGAAAGAGCACCGGATTTTTATTACTGTTAGAAGAAGAGTTTTCCAAAAATAATGTCACAAATCTTACAAACAAGGGGGAGAACAAAATATTAGAAGAACAAAATAAATCACGCTTACCCCAAAAACATAACGTTTTTAGCTTTACATGTCTATTATTCTGAGCGACGTTTGCAAATGATTGAGTTATGCTAACTTAAATTTTGCTTTTGTACAATATGCGATGATACACATCCTAATAAAAAAAAGGCTTGGGTATGATCATGCAAATGCATAATTACAGATTTCACAGTTGAGTAAAAATTAAGTCTTCTCTTAGCTCTACCTCAAATACAAGGAGACCAAGAATTGAGATAAGAGTATAAATTCGGTTACTACAGCAGCAGGGGAATGCAGACCAATAAAAGGAACGATGTCTACCTGCAACCAGTTCTCAACTGCTGACCCAACCACTGCTCCAGCAACAAGCCCCCCTATGGTTATAATAGTAGCCTTCCCTGCAGAGATGAACAAATCAACATATTTAATGGTAATTCAAGTCTAAATATTCAACACCGATGTTCCTTCCAAAGGGAACCAACTTTACTCGGTTCCCCATTGTTAACATCACAAAAATAGTGAAATTTTCTCCTCAGTGAATTCAGAACAGCACCTCAAACAGACTTCACTAGCTAATCTAGTAACAATACCAACAGCATCACAATGACAGACACCAAAAGCTTTGTCTTTCTTCAAGAATCACATGAGAAAATCCAGTCACCAATACTGACAATTTCAGGATGAAAGACGTATTGTTAACAACTCAGACTCCTAAAAATTATACTTGCATGAGAATCTTTCAATCATCTCTCAACCTCCAATTCATTTCTCCCTTGCCTCTCTTTTTCAATACTGACGGAAAAAAAAAAGAGTAACTAGACAAAATTTGTAGGACTTCCTATAACTGACAACATTGTATGCAACAACCTCACAGAATGGATATTATGATCATTACAACATTAAGCTATGATTCTCAAGTTTTCAAGTGAAAGTACTCGATCCTTAAAAACTTGATAAACTAGAAAACCATTACCTAACTTAACGTTCTTTTTCGTCATGAAGTACAAGGAAGCTCCAAAGCTACCAGCCAAGATCAGTCCAGGCACATCAGCCTCAGCATATGGCACTCCAGAGGTTATGGAAGATCCATTGACATAAGTTAAGACCATCAAAGCTCCATAGACACCTGCCTTTAGGCCCAACTCAACCCTCGACGGCGTCTCAACTGAAACGGGTGAATTCTTCACAGAAGTCTGCAGCCACTGAGGCATTGATCCCGTTCCAGGAGAATTGACAGGCTTAACATCAGCATAACGAATGCTACTACTTACAACCTTCCCTGCTCGCCTCTGAGTTAAGCTCCGCATGAGCAACATGTCATATGCAGCCTCCACCTATATGACATTTGACAGTTACAGTGATAAAGAAAATAGAAGTTATCAAACAAAAGCCTCATCAAGACAAACAAATATCCTCACGACAATTCCATATATCACTACACCAATCACAATGGGCTTTAGCTACAAAACTAGATTTTCATATCAAACAAAACCCACCAAGTACCCAATATTGATTCAGTAAAGACCCATTAGAAACAATAAAGTTTGCAATCATATACATTAATTAATATAAAGAGAAACATCCACCTCGATATTTTTTGCCCTTAAAAACTTTAAAGCTCAAACATTTACAGGGCCTTTGCGCTTTTGCCTGTCACAGTACCCATGTCAAAATTTGAATCTTTAGTGACTACCCACATCAAAATTATAAAATATTACTTATTTTTCTTTCTTTCAAAAAAAAATAAATAATAAAATTCAACAAAAATATGCAGTAAACTCAATTTTTTTTCCTGAATTTCGCTCAAATTCTGCAGTTATATACATTTCCAATCAGCATTCTTGAACAATTTCCTAAATTGGAATATTCCCATAAAAAAAAATGAATAAACGAAATAATCTATGAATGCCACCTCCTCCAAAATACAAAACATAGATACATACAGATATATATATATATACACACACATATATATGAATAAATTTCTGAAATTTAAAGGAAATACGAGAATAAATAAGAAGAAAAAAAAAAACCTGTGCAACTGCGTCCTTGTCATCCTTACAAGTAGCGAGGATCGAGTTCTTGGCGCGAAGTATGTCATCGAAGGAAGCGCCATCGGAGACTCCGAGGAGCTTCAAGGCGTTCTCCACGGACATCTCGAACGGCGCCGAGTCGTCGGCTCTCGAGCCGGCTCGGACCAGCGTCCTCGTCGGCTTCCTAGCTAATGCGCCGTGGCTCGGCGCGATGGCGCCACTACAGAGCTCAAAGTTCTTGGTCAGTAACTTACGGATGTAAGCCGGTCCGGTTCGTCGGGCAGGAGGCCGGTTGTACGGAGAACCGCCCGATATCCGGTTGGGCCGGACAGAGAGTGTGGCTGCTGCCATTTCCAGAGAGACCAAAACGTGAGGCTGATTTTTCACGGGAAGCGTGCGAATCTGACTGCCTTATATATATATATTTTACCATTATTTGTGTAATAAATAACTGATTTTTTTTAAACTTTTTTGGAAAAATAAAAATTGTTTTTCCTTTTTTTCTTTTGAAGAAAAATTATTGTTTTTTCTTTTTTGAGGAAGAAGAAAAATTATGTTAGCTCTAACTAATGCATCTCCTTCCTCCAGCAACAACAAAAAAAAAAAAAAAAATCCCTAATGCATCTTATTCAGCATAAGAAAAATGATGAAAAAAATTGGTAATGATTATTATTATTATTTTTTTCTTTTTAGGGAGAAAATTCATTTCATTAAATATATAGTTCAATTGGTATAAGATGTGGATAAGATCTTTCAACCTACTTGTTTTGAACCTAAATTTTTTGAGAGAACTTTAAAAAATTTCAAAGAATTTCATTTTATCTAATTTGGATTCGGACAAAATGATGATTTCTTTTTTAAGAACAATAAAAGTTAAATTTGATGTTATTTTGTAGTACATAGAATTTTAACAAATTAATTAATAAAGTCAAAAATTTCAAAATAAAGTTCTATATGAAAAAAAATTTAACTTTTTTTTTCCTTGTCTTTTTTCACATAATTTTTTTTTTCAATCCAAAAATCTATGTTCCAAATTGAGTTTGTTGTCTATCTTAATAAGGTATTTTGTCAAACCATAATAAGATTACGAAAAGAGAATAAAAGAGTGTTGGATACAGTTAGGTTGGCTTAAATATTTAGATGTCTATTAAAAGTGGAAACAATGAGAAAAATTCATTAATTAGGATTTTAAGGCATGATCAATTCAAAAACCACCTTCCAAAATTTATTTTGAAAAAAAAAATCCCAAAACATTCTGGTCGGAGGAGATTTGCACGGATGGGACCTTAACAAGTATATTTATGTTTGGTATATGTCTTTGTGATTATGAAGAATTGGTACATGTACATGTTCACACTAGCTAAATATTGGTGCCACTAGAGGTTCGGTCAGCGAAAGAAATCAAACGAATAAGGGAAAAAAGTGGGCTCTACACACTCATTAACTTCAAAAAAAACAAAGAAAGAAAGAAAAATTCGTTGCTTCTTTTATCTTTTTTTTTTTTTCCCTAATTTTTTCTGAGAAAGAGCTTCTTGTTTTTTATGACTTATTTAAATGTTTATTGGCAGAGTGCTACAATTTTATAATATAACATCTTGAGATCATATTCACAATTCATCTCACTTATAAAACGAAAAAAAAAAGATATAGGGCCCGTTTGGTTCGCCTATTTGAATGTGTGTATTTGAACGGAAATTGTGGAATGTATTATAATTGGAATGAGAGACATTTGAATGGAAAAAATAGTGGAATGTGTTGTAATTAGAATGGGAGCATTGAAATGGACCATTCAAAAACACCTCCTCCCCTTCATTCTCATTCAAGATACAAAAAAACCATTCCAATGGTTAACTTTTTGGATAGACCATTTGAATGAAAAAACTGAATTGTTGAAACAAACACACATTCTAAAAGATCATTTGAATGGAAAAACTGAATTGTTGAAACAAACACACATTCAAATAGATTTTCCATTCCAATGGAATAGAATGGTTGAAACAAACGGGGCCATATATTTTTTACTTTCTAGATAATTATTTGATACAATAATTAAGTAGATTAGCATCACATTCTTTGTCTTTTCATAAGAACTTTTGTTTTGTCAAAATTGACAAAATAAGATGTGAATCATGAGACCCTAGCACTGCTTGGAAGACCAAAGATGTAATCGAACGGCTCAAAATACATACTAGTTTCCTTATTTTTCTTCTTCTTCTTCTTCTTCTTCTTCTTCTTTTTTTGTTTTGTTTTGAAGAGAGGGATTTTTTTTCTTTAGATTTGAACTTGTACCTGATGATTAGAATATTTAAGCTATAAGCTTGCAACCGCGAGTATACTTGATACTTGTAAATGATTCTCAAAATTGCTGGGCCTTGATGGTGATGGACGGTCAAGATCAAGGAAAGAAACTTTCCCCAACACGTTAGATATTACCCGCCACGCTGAATAAAGACAGAGACAGAGCCATTTTCATCCATTGGATGCATGCACTGCTCAACCTATTACGTTACGTGCAGCTTTCATGGCCAGAATTTTATTTAAAAAAAAAAATCATAATAAAGTAAAATAAAAATTGGCGCAAAACTATTATAATGATATTTTTCCTAATATTTTTCGAAATTGGTGTTTATAAAAGCCTGCAAATAATTTTAACTGTTTAAAGCAGTTAGAGAATGTCGTTGGCCAGTTGGAGGCTCACAGTGACAGTGCCACGGACCCAAAACTCCTCCTCTCCCAGATATGGAAATCGGGTTCGGTTCGCAGCTGAAGCTCTGCCAAACCACGCTAATGGAGGGCCGAACGATAGGAAGAAGAAGGTAGTCGTTGTTGGGTCCGGCTGGGCTGGACTTGGAGCCGCTAACCATCTCTGCAACCAGGTCAAATCTCCAGCTTGTCGAACTGGTTTAGCTTTTGATAACTGTTTATTTGCTCGTGAACTCTATCTGTTTGATATTATTACTCATTGAAGTTTTGACTTGTTCGGGTTCTATTTTCAGGGTTTTGATGTTACAGTTCTCGGAGGAGATAATGGCTTTGGTGGTCTGGAAGATGTTGGTATTCGAGGTAAGGATCCTGCTTGATTAATTTCTTTATATTTATCCCAATTGGGTTCTTTTTCTTGATTTTTTCTTTTTTTAATTGCATAATCTATATGAAGACGTGAATTTGTTATTGCCCTGTTTTAGAGCCATTTTACTAATTTGTGTTTGCTCATGTTTGGAATGGAAAGTGAACAAGTTCATCCAGATACTTCGTAAAATGTTTTTTGGGTTCTGTGAACTACTTTTATGTAACCTTTTACTAATCCCTGTTACTTATTTTGTTGTATATATACCCGTTAAGTGATTTTGAGAAAGGATCAGTGAACTGATCAATGTTTCATTCCTTCAGTTCAGTAATTCTTGAAATTCCACATTTTTGGTTGGACAGCATATTGGTATCCCTACCGGAACATCTTTAGCCTTGTTGATGAATTGGGCATCAAACCATTCACGAACTGGACAAAAACTGCGCAATATTCCGAGGACGGATTGGAGGTAGTTATGAGCCAAGTTCAAATATTGTTCATGCTTCAATAGGTTTTCAGTTTTCTAGACTGTTGCTATATCAGTAAGATTGAGTCGAGGCTTCGGATTATTCAGAGAGGCTGGTCAATTCTTTGCAGGTTGAGTTTCCAATATTCCAAGACCTGCCTCAGTTGCCTACTCCGTTAGGCACCTTGCTCTATACTCAAGTATGATTTGCATGAATCCTTATGTTTCATCTCTTATATTCTCCTGTTACAGTTTATGCAATCATGTGTTACTGAATAATCTTTCCATGTTGTGCAGTTTTTGCAGCTCCCATTGGCGGACCGGTTAACTTCACTTCCCTTATTGGCAGCAGGTATGTAGTCTCCTACAGTCCTACTAAGACTGAAATATGACATTCATTGCATTGGCCAGCCAGAGGAAATTTGTCCTTATAAGCGTTCTGGTTAATATATACAAAAAGACTGGCTACATTCAATGCTGTCATTAAATTACAACTTGTTGCAACAGGAACAATATGCCGATTTACTTTGTTTCATGCATGTTTGGGGGATATTTGTACATTTCGAATTAAATGCTTTTGTATCAGTTATTAACATCTGGCTTTTTTCTTTTTCAGCAATTGACTTTGACAACACAGATACAGCATGGAGAAAATATGATTCGAGTAAGGATCTTTATTGCAAGTGTCAAGTTCCAGAATCAGTAGATTAGTAGTTTCCTGCATTCGAGATTCAATAAACCACAGATGAATTTGCAAAGTGTCTTACTTAGAGATTTAACTGGTAGTTACTGCGAGGGAGCTATTCAAGCAGTTTGGCTGCTCGGAAAGGTTTTATAAGAAAGTGATTGGGCCATTGCTTCAAGTGGGTCTGTTTGCTCCAGCAGAACAATGTAGTGGTGCTGCAACTCTGGGAATGCTGTACTACATCATCCTTGCTCACCAGGTTTGATGGGTTCAGTTCCTTTCTAGAAAACTGTAATATTTGGCAAAGTTTTATCGAGCCTATTTGAAAGATTTCTGATACAAGCTGAGTGATGATTATAAACGTGGAAATTGATAGTGACAGATGAGAACTCCTCTCATGCTACATGATAAAAATAGACGGAGAAAAAGCCACATTTAGTAGGTGGACGAAACATAGGAAAATGTTCAAGATTTTTGTTTTGTTCTATTTTGGTTTTTGGTTAAATCACTCTTTGGCTTGTCCAGAATAAATTGTTTCACAATCTGGTCCTGAAACTGAAAATTGTTAATGGACAAATACTTAGCTAAAGATGCAGCTTTCTTTATCTAACAAGAAAAGTGATATATACATTCTCGTTTTTGTGCTAATTTGGAGCAGTGCCTCTTCCTTTATTTTTTTTTTTTTCTGCTTGTTTTTTTTTTCCTTATAGTCAAAATATTTTCTCTCTCATGTGGATATAGAAAGATTTCGATCTGCTCTGGTGTCGTGGGACAGTTAGAGAAAAAATTTTCGGGCCGTGGTTTGATTCATTGAGAACGAAAGGTTGTGAATTTGCAGAGGGTAGAAAAGTAACAGATTTCTCCATCAATGAGGAGACAGGTTCTATTTCAGCAGTGATTTGTGGCAGAGAAGTATATGATGCTGATGCAGTTCTCTTAGCTGTTGGAATCTCCACTCTTCAAGATCTTATAAAGAACAGGTATGCTGTTCCACAATTTTGTACTTTTAACTTACTTCTTCACAAAATTATAGTTTAGAGAACAGGTAAAGCCCTCTTTCATATTAGAAAAATAAATGTACAAATTTTCCTTGCATGGAACCTTTCCACTTCTTGGTTCTTTGGTAAAGTCTGATCTTCAGCCTTTCTTTTTAAGTAGTGTTGACTGTGGAGCTATGTTTAGTGCAGTGCTATATACAAGACAGGAGTTTCTCAAGGTTCTGAACTTAAACAGCATTGATGTACTAACTGTCAAGATTTGGCTTGATAGAAAGGTGAGTGCAAAGAAAGTCCTTTTTTCTACATCTATTTGTTTTTCACTTTCCTTATTTGTACAAATGGTTTTTATCAAAGTTGCCTGAGGATCATCTAATTCTATGAATCAGAAGGAAAAAAAAAAAAAAAAAAAGAAAAAAAAAAGCCCCAAGTCATGGTTGCATTATTTATGCCATCTATCAGAAAAAACAACAATTAAGCCTTGTGCAATGTGCAGGTTTTCATAGGAAACTAGATACAAAGACGCATGGTCTTAAATTGTTTCCAGTTAAGCTGATCCTGTGTCGTCCACATATAACAGGTTAACATTCCATATGCAAGCAATGCTTGTTCCGGATTTGGTGGTTCATTTGGATGGACTTTCTCTCACTTGAACACAATTTATGACGAGCATAAAGACAATCCTGTTTCGGTGCTGCAAGCTGATTTCGTAAGTAGATAAAACCTCTTACATGTATTTTACGCCTATTCTTGAAGGACTTTTTGACAAATTTATTCTGTGAAGTACGCCCTATCTCTTCCTTGTCTCAATTGGTATTTGTGTGCAGTATCATGCCAATGAGTTGTTGCCGCAGAAGGATGAGTATATTGTCACAAAAGTTAAATCTTACCTTTCAAAGTTTATCAAGGACTTGGAGACTGCTGCCATTACAGAAAATGAGATTAAAAGATTTCCAAAATCCTTGCCCCACTTCTTTCCCGGTATTTTTTCTTTAAGAGTTTGTTATTGATAGATAGTCTGCTAAAAAAATTATTATATACTTATACTATATGCTTATGCTCTACAAGCATCCTATTGGATTGATGATCATTTGGTTAATTACTTTTTTTTTCCCCTTTCTCTTGCTTTTCTTGTACTATTATCATAAGTTTCACTTTATCTTGGTCATGTGTGGTTTATTTAGGTTCTCTTCTTTGTCTTTTTCTTTATCATAGGTTCATACAAGTACACCATACGTGGTCCAACCACTTTCCCAAACTTATTTGTGGCCGGAGATTGGATAGTAAACCGTCATGGTTCATGGGCACAGGTCAGAATCTCAACGAACAGTTGTAACCATTTTGATTTCTACTACCTTAAATAGAGATAAATCTAAAGAATGTACACTTTTGGATTGTTTTGTTGGTAGGAGAAATCTTATGTCACGGGACTTGAAGCTGCCAACCTCGTTGTGGATTATCTTGAAGAAGGAAGCTTCGCTAAAATAATACCAGCAGAGGAAGATGAGCCTCATATTGAAGCTCTCCGCAGCCTAAACAGAAGGTTTAACGAAATTAGAGCCCAGCTTCCATTGTCGGATTATTTCCTTTAGGCCCTTTATAGTGAACCATCTGTTTTAAAGTTGGGCTGCAAATTCTCTATAGTTATATGATTATATCATCTTTTTCTTTGCCACAAACGAGAATCATCCATACTACTAGAGTCTGTGATTCTTAATAGACCAAAAACGTTATTCATGTGAAGGAAAAAGACTCGCACTATCCCTTTAACCAATTTTTCACTTTCCGGGTTTTAGGTTATTAGATTTCCATAGAACCAATATGTTATTATGAAAATGACTAATTGCTTGACAAAGAACCAAAATTTAGTGACATTAAAATTAGTAATAACAATATTCCATGTTTAGTTTAATCGGTAATCGCACTCACTTTAATATTTTCTAATGGTTTGAATCGCTACTTTTACCATAACATGGGTAATGACGAATTTTAGTTATTGAATTTTAAATTTTATAGATGAACTGATCAACAAACATGTCAATATTTAAAACTGCGTGAAAAAGATTTACTATAGTGTTATTCAACTGAATATGTTAATGTACGTTTCTCCTATAGTTTTTGATTTGGAATTGGTTAGCTGAAAATATAGCATGATGTTAATGTGGAAAGAAAAGCTTTTACAAGAAGAAAACGACAGTCAAATACCCAATATAAAAAAGTTCAAGCATAAAGGTCAATGAGTGGCATTACTCATAGCTCTCAGTTTCAAACTTGTTATCAATAATTGGCCACACATACTTTATTTCCTCCATTAGTTCGATTTTGGGTGTTTAAGAAGACTGTATGAGATCATTTCAAGATGCACAATTGCTACTACCTCAATCACAATCGTGGTCGTTGGCTAATTTAATAATGAGTTTTTACATGTACTTAGTAACTTCTTTCTCTGTGTGTGTGCATATATATATATTGTTTTTTTTTCACAATAACTTGAAAATTGAAAAATATACTGTAAATCTCCAATTAAATTGAAGTAAAAAACCAAACAATAACAACCAGTAGCGCATTAAATTTGGGCCATTGGATCATAACATCAAAGCCTGGCCCAATCCAAACGCTCCCTCCCATCTCCATTCTCCACCAATCAAAGCAAAGGAAACTGTGTTCCGTTAGCATCCCACAAAAAAGTAAGCTCGCTTTTCCACTCCAATTATCTTTCGCCACGGAGTTACCCTTTGCAGAACCAACCAGTTCGAGTGGGTCCCACCGGACTGGGCGTATCTACATTAGACAGCTGCCCTTTTGTCATATCTACATTATTAATTTTTTATTTCAGCAACATCCATTATTACCCTTTTTACGGGATCATTATTACCAGTTTACCCACATGAAAAAATAATTACAACGAGTTAAAAATCAAAATACTCGAATAATTTCAATTATTATTTTATTCATTATATAATTTCTTTGACTCAGATAGTTGTTTTTTTTTTTTTCTTTTTTTTTTTGGGGAGAGTGACTCAGATAATTGTTGTATTTAATAATAATTATATACAATATGTATTGATTTTCAATTTACGGTCCATTTTAGATCTCTCTCTCAAAGTTTATTATAGACCTTCGTATCATCACTCTGCTTCGTCTCCCTCTCTCTCTTCTTCCTCTTCGCTCCGGTTCAGATCGAGTAGAAGCCCGAAGGTAATGGTTTTTTCAGATCGATTCTCAATTCTCAGTCATTCAATCCCAATTCCCTTTGATTTGATTTTGATTTCTCTGGTCGCCATGTCTATGATCGAAGGTCCGGATTTAAGCTTTGTTCTCATTTTGATTTTTTGTCTTAAGCTTCTTATTTTCAGAGTCAAAAGTCAATTTTTTAATGAGAGTTTTAGGATCAGCAAATTTTTTTTTTCGGATTTTCAGTTAATTAGTGAGTATTTCGAGTATTGTTTTCTAGTTTTTTGATTAGGGTATGTTTGTTTCTCGAGAAAATTATTTACAAGTAGAACCCCAGAAAATGGGAAATTGCGAAGTTTGTTTTTTAGGTTAAGAGATTTAACTGTAGCCAGTACTTGAGAAGTCTACTTTTAGTGTTTGGATAAGTGGAGTTTTACTTCATTTTTGAACTTTGATTGAATTTACTTGAAGCAATTTTTTCTGATCTTATTCGTGATTCCTTATGAATTGAGTGTTGGATTAAGCTTAACTTTGGTTCGTGTGAACTAAATCTTCTCCGAGTTAATATGACTACTTTAAATTATATGTTTAGAGTGGTGTATCGACTGTTGTCTCATAATTTTCTGTGGCCTTTTTTTTTTTCTTTTCCTCTCTCTTGTAATGAGTTTTGGGTTTGTTTGTGAAGCTAAAAAATGGGTGCTGCACATGAAAACCATGACTTGGAGGAGGGGAATTTGGAGATCATCGGCATGGGTAAGTCCATCTCTGGTCGCCTGTTGTACTTTATATACGTTTTATGCATGATCTATTGGGGGATGGTCTTTTAAAAAATGAAGAAACAAAAGATTGATTTTGGATTATTGATCATAGTTAAAAATTAGGAGTTAGTGATCAAATATATGATGCATGTTTTGATGAGAACTATTAACCACTTATTTGATCTGTGTTGTTAATTTTATTGCCTTGCACATTGCAGAGTATAGAACTGTGTCCGGTGTTGCTGGACCCTTGGTTATTCTTGATAAAGTGAAGGTTGGTAGTTCTTATCTTTCCCTCTTTCCCTCATTCATCCAAGAGCGCTTAACTTCATCGATCAGGATTGTTTCCTTTCAGAACTTTAGGACTGATACATTATCTTCCTGGTTTAGGGACCTAAATATCAGGAGATTGTTAATATTCGTTTGGGAGATGGAACAACTCGACGTGGTCAAGTCCTGGAAGTTGATGGGGAGAAAGCTGTTGTTCAGGTATTGCCTTTCAACACTCTTAATTGTCTTCTCATAATTAGGAATTTCTTTTCTCGTACATTTTTTGGATGGGTGCATAATCATAAGATTGCGACTACTTTGGTATTCTTATGTATAACCTAAGAACCATGTAAGTTGTTCAGGAAGCTAATTTATTTCATGGAAATATGTTGTCAACCAATTTATCAATCCTCCTCTTAGTTTAACCATGTTCTTTTATTGTTGCAATATTGTCATCTGCATTTTCTTTCCCTCTTTCTCTGAACTTGTATCGTTTCCACCCAGGTTTTTGAAGGAACATCTGGCATCGACAATAAGTTTACAACTGTTCAATTTACAGGCGAGGTATAACACATAATCATATATATTGTATTGTTAAGCAAGGATAAACATACCAGACTGCTCTTTTAGCTTGCTTATCATCTTTATCTGAGAACTCTTTGAAACCCCCTTGTCCTGGCCATCTTTGCAGGTTTTAAAAACTCCGGTCTCATTGGACATGCTTGGACGCATTTTTAATGGTTCTGGAAAACCCATTGATAATGGCCCCCCAATTTTGCCTGAGGCTTACTTGGATATATCTGGTGAGCTGATAGTGTGAACGGTCATATAGAAATATAATACACGGATTACTCGCATGTACGCTTATATTCCTTTATGCTGCTTTCTTTTTAAATCTTCAATTTGTTATTTGTCATCATCCTTCAGGGAGTTCAATCAATCCTAGTGAGAGAACATATCCTGAAGAAATGATCCAGACGGGGATTTCTACAATTGATGTCATGAATTCCATTGCTAGAGGACAAAAGATCCCACTTTTCTCTGCCGCTGGTCTTCCCCATAATGAAATTGCGGCTCAGATATGTCGTCAGGCTGGTTTGGTCAAGCGGTTGGAGAAAACTGAAAATCTTCTCGAGGTCTATTTCTTAGTTTATAATGGTTAAAAAAAAAAAAAAATAGAACCACAAGATTTTTGTAGGACCTGTTATGAGAATAATAAAATATAATGAGCAATATAAATCTTGAGAACATTATATTTACATTGCCTTAATATCAAACTGGATGGGTATTTTTGTCCAAAGATGTTCAGCACTTGAATTGGAACTTCATTATATGTGTATTCATGCAAAGATGATAGCTATATATAGGGAGTTGCATTGTGAGGCAGTTGGTAGAATATGAAAAACTTATTCTCCTTGATAGCTATGATCGAAAGTATCATCGCATTCTTTAACTTAGCAGTTCAGTTGTTTTTTTTAGATTTGAGATTATAGCCTTTTCTTTCTTCTTTTAAATTGGTGTCTGGTTTCTTGCTGTGTTGATTTATTATCTAAATTAGAAGATTTTTCTAATACGTCCTGAATTTACAGGATCATGAAGAGNNNGACAGCACAATTTTTCAAACGTGATTTTGAGGAAAATGGCTCAATGGAGAGAGTGACCCTTTTCTTGAATCTGGTATATTTTTTAAACCAAATTATTGAATTATAGATAGAACTTTATCTTATTTTCCTTTTGCCAGTTGTTTAGTTTTTTAACTATTCTGTTCCTAAGTATCGGTTTTCATTCGGTGAACACAAGATTATTGCCTATATTAACTAACACATTTTCATCAATGCTATTGGTCCTAAGTAACATTCTGCGCATGCTCTTCTACAGGCAAATGACCCTACAATTGAACGTATTATCACCCCCCGTATTGCTCTTACTACTGCTGAGTATTTGGCATATGAGTGTGGGAAGCATGTGCTTGTCATCCTTACAGATATGAGTTCTTATGCTGACGCTCTTCGTGAGGTAACGGAACTGTCATTTCCTTTGGAGTGTGGAGGGTGTACAAGTAGTTGGAAACAAGAAAATGCACTAGAGTATACGTAACATCTTTTAGCATCTTTTTCTTATGACATAGTATAATTCTGATTTCCCATGGGTATGTAAGATACTTGTTGTAAGATCAATAGGAAGGTCCAATTTATATGGAAAGACAAAAGTTTGTTTGTCTTTCCGTTTCTTTCATGGTAGTATCCAAGGAGAGTACGTATTATAATTTGTATGAAAATTTGCGATACATGAACCATGTTTTGCTACTGCAGGTGTCAGCTGCTAGAGAAGAAGTACCTGGTAGACGTGGGTATCCTGGGTATATGTATACTGATCTTGCCACAATCTATGAGCGTGCAGGACGAATTGAAGGGCGAAAAGGTTCCATCACACAGATTCCAATTCTAACTATGCCTAATGATGGTATGCATTCTCTTACTAATTTATTATTTCACAATTTTGTTCAATTTTTTGCTTTTATGGCCTTACATTTCATGATGTTGATATCTTTGTTTGCTAGATATTACGCATCCTACTCCTGATCTTACTGGATATATTACCGAGGGGCAGATATATATTGATAGGCAACTCCACAACAGACAGGTAAGATTATTAGACTATTTTGCAAACCCATGGACATATAACTAACTCATATATAAAGCCATGTCAAAATATAAACCTTGTTCTGCATTTGTATGTCTTCACTGGATTAGTTTGTATTTGTATATCAAAAGTCAAGATGGCGCTTGATGTGTTTAGGAAGCTGGGTTTTGTACAAAGGACCTGGTATTAGGTGGAAGAACATAATGAAACTTTTTGATGAGTATATCTGAACATTAAGTCCTTCAAATTTTGCAGATATATCCTCCCATCAACGTCCTGCCTTCCCTGTCTCGTCTGATGAAGGTAAAGCTAACACTGATTTCCATATACGCTGAATATATTGAGAGTACATTTAAGTAATAACTTCTACTAATTACCGCAGAGTGCCATTGGTGAGGGAATGACCCGCAGGGATCATGCTGATGTATCCAACCAGGTTTGATCGATTAGCTATAACTTCTTTTCTTTTAGCTGTTTTGTCTCCACTTGAAGCCATCTAATGATTCTATTCATGCATTTCAGCTCTATGCAAATTATGCTATTGGCAAGGATGTCCAGGCCATGAAAGCTGTGGTTGGAGAAGAAGCGCTGTCTTCAGAGGACCTGGTCTCTTTTATTTCCCTTTCACCTAAACAATTTTTCATCCACATTTTCTTCTTTAAGTAATGAACAACCTTAAAAATATACTGACTGACTTAATACTCATTACCAATTAAATTAAATACAGCTATATCTGGAGTTCTTGGACAAATTTGAGAGGAAATTTGTGGCTCAAGGAGCCTATGACACGCGCAACATCTTCCAGTCACTTGATTTGGCTTGGACGCTGCTTCGCATATTCCCCCGAGAGCTTCTTCATCGTATTCCTGCAAAGACCCTTGATCAGTACTACAGCCGAGATGCAGCTAACTGAGGATCAAGACAAAATATACCCTACTCTGCTTCCTGATTAGCTGCGAGTGAGAGCTCTGATATTTGTTTATTTATTGGTTTTTACCGTCGTAGATTGCATCTTCCTTTTCTTATCCAGTAAAAAATAATAAGGTGGTGGTCGAGTTGAGCCCCCAAATAGCTTGTCGGCTAGTCAAATTGACACCAAGATTCTTTATGCGAGGACATCGTTAGATGTTGTAATTTTTGTGTTCTCTCTATTCTCGTCTGTTTGTGGCACCCAGTTTGGTTTGGGTTATGGCTTTTGGTGTTTCCTTGAACTTCCAGGAACATTCAAGGGCTTTTAGGATTTGTAAAGCCCTTGTGATATATGCTGCCTCTTTTGTCATATTAATATTATTTATATCTTGTAATTTGACATTTGGGTTCAATCATATTGTCGGGAATATATAATTATAATTATTAGTAATGTCTACACTCTTCAGGGTTGTGTAGAAATAAACGTTTGGTTTTCAGGGTGGCATTGCGATGAAAATCATCGACTCATTCAAATTTTCATCGACTCTATCCCCACGGATGATAGAGATCCGTCGGATGCGTTAGATGATAGCAATTCTCTTCGAAATATGGTGGGGAAAAAATAATTCCTTCACAATTTTTCCAAAAAATTTGGGTGTCAGAAGAGATGAGCAATCATACTGAATTCTAATACAAGGGTTTAACTGTTTTAACAATTTTAAACAGATACCGATATTAGCCAAAATTACATCGTTATGAAAATTGGTAAGAATATTTAGGTACTTGGAAGCTTGTCATGATAAATGTGGTATTGTTCATTAGCAGCCCACCTTTAAGACAGAGCCACGACCACAAGTCCACAATTCTCGCCTGCTAGATATGTGCCTTGAAAAGAAGCTTCAACACAGAAGAAACTAATCACTTGACACATTTTGTTTCCAAAGTCCCATTTTCTTTTCTTTTCATTGAAATCAATACCCAGAAGTCAGAACGAACATCAGCCATGAAATTATACTTCCCTCTGTCTCATTCCTAAACAAATATAACGTGCATACGCATCCTTCATCCTTTTTCTTTTACATATTTATTTTTTTCGAACTTAAGTGTTCATAGATGCAAACATGCTCAGATCCATCTATATATTGCTTCACCGTTCACTCTTAGTTATACAGACGAGGTTGCTGGGAATTTCAGAATTTTCTCAACTTCTTGGCTCTCTCATCGTCCTCTAAATTTAGACAACCAGCACCTCCACGCTTCTAACTTCTCTTTTTACAGAACAAACATGTTCTGAGATGAGATTATAAACAAAACAATGAAGAAATTCCCATAAAAAGTTCACATGGATATGAAAATTGAACCTCAGCCAGCTTTGGATGTTCTTATTACAGGGGGCAGGACAACAGCATCCAGGTTCCCTGGATAAGGAGTCCACAAGCCTAATCCTCCCCTACTCTCAACCAAATTGTTGCTCCCACTAGCTTGGTCCCAATCCTTACCCTTATTTGAAACCTTAGCATTCCCTTTAAGCTGATCCCAATTTGTTACCCACTCTATTCGAGAAGAATGCTCCCTTATGTGCGGATGCAACACAAACAGGGAATTGTACTCACAATTTGGAAACATAAAAAACTCAAACAAACCCTTTAACCTGTACACCACATAGCCAAAACTCAGTTGGTCTCTTGGAGTGAAGAGGTCAACCTCATTGAACCACAAACAACTAAACAGATTACTCATTGCAGTATGTTCCCGTATGATGATGGCTCCCTCTGGCACATCTGCATTTTATTTCCATTGATGTCATAAAAACCAAGCCAACAAAATGTAAAACCCAAAAAAGTAAAAATCTTTCTTACCGCTAACTGTTTGCTTTTTGGGACTCCATGGCTCCATTCCCTCATAACGGTAAATTTTCACGTGAAGATCAATAAGAGGTCGAGCATATCGCTTCCTTCTCTTGTTTGCATCAGCCTCCTCATATATACTGTGATGATGCTTGTGCTGAGAAATGGCAAAAGTATGTTTCCCGCGCCATAAGTATCTGCAAAGCCAAAAATAGTTTCTTTAGTTAACTCCTCCCAAACACAAAATCGACGTAGAGCGAAAGACTGTCTGATATGATACCTTTCTAGAATCAGTAATGGATCAACTAATAGCTCCATTTTACCATCAATCCAGATGCTGTACTGTGCTTCAGGGAAAAGTCGGTGGGTTAATATCTTAGGAACCTTCCCATTCCTTCTTGGTTCATCATAAGGCGCATGTTTCAGAAGAATGAGACGCCAAATGCCGACCCATTTCCCTCCCTTTGTATCCTCCTTAACCGTTACATTTTCCTTTATGAAATCAAGAGAGATCTCATCCACCACCATAAGAAAACAGAAGAGCTTTTTAGAACGAGTACTAAGATTAGAAGGCTGATGCGGAACATCATATCCATCAAAAATGCCAGATGCAACCACAAATCTGCATTTCTTGACATAGTTGATGTCTTCGGATGACATTTCAGCACCACCATTTTTAGTAAATCCACAATGAACCTAGGGAAATGTAAAGTAAACATCAATCAGCTTAATGTTAAGGAATTTGCAAAAGCAAATTATGTCAATTTCCAATACACACGGAAGTCTAAATCCATAAGATAGGAAACAAATATTTTGCTCCCAACTATCAATAGTCATTTAAGTGTGTACCAAGAAGTAGAACTTTTCTTCTCTTTTTATAATCAAAGTAAGAAAAAGACTAATGCACAAACTTACGAAGGGGAAAATAATTAAGTAAATATCACAGAGACGAATAATTTAGTTTTACCTTCATGGTTGATTTTAGCTTGAAACTCTCCTCTCTTTGTGCCCAGCTTTGATATCCTCCAAAGAGTGGAGCACTCCGAGATCCATTGCTGAAAGCCTCATCCTCCATCACATAAGATAAATTTTGAACAATTTTATCAGGAGTTCTTCCCTCTGGAATAACTATTTTCTCAGGGTCATTCGCAAGGGGAATTGGACAGCCTAGGTGATGAAGCATCATGAATATTAACTACAGTGGCTATACAGAGTTTGACAGTTAAATAACAGAATATTGCGAAGTACTTACGGTGTTGTGGTTGTGCATTTTTTACCAGTCCTATTGTGCTCCACATTGTGAAGACCTTGCTGTCTTTGTTACACATACCTGCACGTCAATCAGAGATATATTTTTTTGTTAAAAAATCTAATCTTGAAGTACATAGAAGTGTTTCACACACAATAGCACTGTAACCTGAAAAATTCATGTCTATAATAATAGGTAATGGATCAAGTGACGACAATGCAATGCAAATGATTCCAGAACTACATGGATCAAGTGAAGATAATGCAAGTGATTCCAGAACTACATATTTGAATCCCTAAGATTTAAGAACCGCCACAGGATTATAAGATTGCACAGAAAGAATTAAAGTAAAAAGAAGGTATTTTTTCCTCCTTACTCAATTTCATCTACTTTTATAGTTCTATTGAAATTTGTACACCTGCAACGAGTTCCCAGAAATCAGAATATATCCTGATGAAGTCCTAATGATTTGAATCAAAAAGCTTAAGAAACAAGGAAAGATGAAAGTTAATAACTAAATATAGCACTAATAGACAACTCTCATTGTTAAAAATTTTTTCGTTAAAGGGACACCTAAAATCTGGATATTTAATATTCGGATTTTACACATACTTCAATTGCTGTATATGTAAAATCCCTATCCCAAGAAGAAGGAAAGCCTAACTTCAAAGATATGATTAGGATCTTTCCAGCTTCAGAACCAACATAAACCATTCAGTTAAGCATCACTGAGTACAACGTAACAAACATCACAGAACTATCTTCTTTTTTTTTCTTTTTTTGGTGTGGGGGACACTTATCAACAATGAAATGAAAGGTAAGGTTGAGAACGATACAAAGTTATATAGAAGTTCTAATCAGGACAATTTCATTAACAGTAACATTTCGAGAATAATGTACCTGAAAAAAATATGATAGGATACTGGCAGGACCAGATATGCAGCAAAGATGCGAAAAGAATTAGTAACATCCACAAGATTCCCCCTACAAGAAACAACCGAATAAAGCCCGTCCTCCAAACAATCTTCATGGGATAATCTTGATGCAACTTTCCTTCAACATCTGCCCCACCATTATCACCACATTAGCTACCATTTCTTAAGCCAAATCAAAGAGACATTAGCTTTTGCCCAAAACCCAGTTCGGGAATTAAACATGTGACATCTAAAAGTTCATTCTCCCACTATGTAATCTAAATGATTTTCTTCAAAGAACACAAAAAGAGAAGTATACCCTTTTAAGCTCTTACCTTTAGAATGCGGGTTTTGATTACTCCGCTCACCTCTGCGGTTTGTGCGTAAAGATGCAGAACGTTGAACCTCTTTCTCCATGGTTACTCACCAGAAATTCTCATTACTACAGCTCCAAATCCCCCCAAAACGGGAAAAAAAAAATCTTAAGAAAGATGATTAAAAAAGAATGCATTCATTTGCTATGTAACTCTACGTTTTCTATTACATTTTGCTACTTCAAGTTATAACTGGCGCTAAATAACAATCCAAAAAGAAAATGCTAAACGACCATCATTCATTAAATACCGATCATTGAAACAAATTACTTAAAAAAAAATGGAAACTAATCGAATAAGAGAAAATCCCAGATCTGGGATATTCACAGTTCGATCAAAAAGTTTATAGGTTTGACGAGAATGACTTACAGAATGGAGATGGATTGTTTACACGCGAATCAGAGTCCCAGAGGTTCAGAGGAGCAGTGGCCGACAAGAAAGGAAATATAGAGCAAACCAATACGAACGAGTAAGTTTAGCCCGAAATCCGAGTCCGAGTTTAAATTTTACGATTTAGGAGCCCCGAAATAAATCCGATCCGATAATGGATAATGGCCCAAATATTCGTATAAGAATATATAGTTTGAGGTCCTTAAGTTTTAAACTTCATGTCATTTACCACCGAGCGAGTGGCCTAGTGGTGGTCGTTGTTTCCCGGGGGCATGAGGTCCCGGGTTCGAACTGGGTGACCCCTTCCGAGGGTCTTAAATGTGAGGGTACCTACCTGCCAGCCCATGCCCGGTCCTCTACCCCCGGGTGCCGTCACCGCTAGTTGCTCAGTTGGGGTTCAGGTGACTCACTCCACCGTCCGGTGGTGGCGACCCAGCCGATAGGGTCTTGGGGAACATTCCTGAGCGGGGTTGGAGCTCCCATGGTCACGCCCAAGGAGGGTTGCCACGCTGGTCGCCCCCTTCTCCCCTTTTAGTTCTCAAAAAAAAACTTCATGTCATTTAGGTCCCCATTTAATTTTTGATAAAAACATTAAATCCCAGATTTTTAAATGAAAATTTATCTCTACCTCTTTTCCCCCAAGTGTTTGCATATTTTTGGCCCAAATTTGGCAAAAAAGTAATCTCACTTTGCCCTGAAATCCATACAGCGTTAATCAACCTTGGGGCTTTTTAGTGACTGTCCTTGTAATAGTATGCCACTTTTATTTTTTCTCTTTTTTCCATTTATTTACAGGCAAAAGGGAAATTTGTTGGGTTGAATATGAGCAATCCTAGACACATATATGCCATATTACATTGAATCCGTGAAAATTCATGAAACCTATTGCTGCTAGGGACCAGGAAATAAGGAAGATTGTTAACTTGCTTGTGAGAAGTCCAAGTTCAATACATTGGATTAGTGGGCGTGATTTTGATTTACAAAGGAATGTGAGCATTTTTGTGATTTTCTCTCAATGAATATGGATGATGCAATAAGAGTTTAGGAAAAATCAAGAGAAAAGTTGTGTATTTCCTCTTTGTGAATATATATTATATAAGATAGTACAACGATAAAACCTTAGTAGCGGGTCACTCAAATACCCATTGTATTCTTCAACCGTTCTTGAAACTCAAGATATTTGAGAGATTCTAGCCGTAGATCCACACTTTGGCCTCATCTATGGTATACTCCCCAACTTCCATCACCATTATCAACCTCAAACTGAAAGCCCAAAATTTGATTAAGGTTATACTTGGTAAGAGAGGAAAGAAAGTGTAGAAAGGAAAAAGGTAGAGGAAATGAAATTTTAGTTGTTTTGTAAGAAGGAAAATGAAGAGAGAGAAAACGAGAAAGGGGGAAAAAAACATTAATAAGGTGGGGCTCATAAATTCCTTTCTCCCCAAATTGGAGAGAAAAAGGGGAAGGAAAAAAAATTTACTAACGAATGAATTAAATTTATCAAATTACTCTTATATACCAATTTTTAAAATTGTTATATTGAGAGTTAAAAAGTTATGCTTTTCTCTTTATATACTAAATAACTATATAGAAAAGATATTTTTTTTTCCATTTGACTTATTTTGTTTCCCTCTTAATTTTTTTTTTCCCTCTTATTTTCTTTCATTTCTACCAAACACAACCTTAAGACTTATATTAAGTGAAAAATGGTGATTCAAACCTAGTATAAGTTTGGTTGACAGGCAATAAAACAAATAACATTTCTTAATGACGTATATATGGATTGAAAGCAAAATCAAATCAATTTGTGACAAAATAGGGAATAATTTGTCAAAATCTATGATCTCAGGGATAAGTGTAACAATTAGTAAAATGCAAAGGATAAAAGAACAATTACCGTTTCAAAAACTAATATCACTTAAAGTTCATATTCACTACTCTTTCGACTCGTTTGGTAGATAGTATTGGACTGAATTGAACTATTGCTTATGATTGGATTATTGCTTATGATTGGATTGAATCTAATTAGTACTAAAATTTGTTTAGTGTAATATATGACTAAAAAATAGAACTAAATAAAAAAATGAGAAAATATTTTATGGGACCTATATTATTTAAAAAATATATAATTAAAATAATATTAAAAGGATGTGGGACCCCACATTTATGGGAGAAATGAAGTAAAAAAATATGTGACTATTTTAACTCATCTTAGAAATGGTTTATAATAGTCCCTTCTAGGGGTATTAATTAGTCTCCTGTTTGGTAGGAGGGAATGAGAGTATGAAAGATGGAGAGTGTAGGAAGGAAGGAGAATATGAAGAAGGGAGAGGAGAGTAATAATCCTTTTGAATTGTTTGGTAGAAATGATGTAGAGTATGAAGGATGGAGAGTATTTATTTGTAAAATTACTATATCATCTATTTTATTTTTTAAAATTAATTGACTTGATGGGTAAATTTGTAAATTCACGTTTTTTCTTTTTAATTTTCTCTATTCCTTCCAATTTAGGAGGATGAATTTTTGTGGGCCTGGAGGGATACCCTCTCCCTCTATTTCTCCTCTCCCTCCTATCAAATATAGGGTTGTAGCTCTCCTTTCTTCCCTCTCCCTCTACCCCTCTCTATCCCTCCAAAAATCTCCTCTACCAAACATAACCGTTATGCCCCTATTTTATATGCTCCAAATATAGCATTAGACAAAACAATCTAATCCCCACTTTAGTCTAGCCCACCCAAATCCCTTTACTACTTTGGATTTTGAAACCCATACCCATTACCCATATACAAAATATGCCACTAAAATCAAACAACTAAATTAATCTCTCATGTTATTGAGAAAATAAATGAACTAAATATCCTTCTACGTTGATGATCATGGTCTGCATGTGAGTATTTAATGGCTTAAGGTCATGTTTAGTGCATCATATTATATCATATCGCACTATATATTGTATTGTATGGTACTATGTTTGGCTTCACATCATATTACATCGTATCATATTGTATATTGTATTGTATAGTTCTATGTTTCGCTTCATATTGTATTAAAATACATTAAAAGTTAATTTTGGAAATTATCACTTTAAAAAGTTAACAGGAAAATATCATTTTTAAAAAATTATTTTGAAAAATACCTTTTAAATTTAATTAAAAAAATACTATTTTCAAAAATTTATTTAGAAAAATACCACTTTTCAAAGGGATAAAGGTGATGAAAGAGAAAAGAAGGAGAGAATAATTAAGAAAAGAGAAAGAGGTGAAAGAGAAATTAAGGATAGAGAAAGTTAGGAGAGTCAATATTGATAATACTATATTATAATATAGTATAATATAGATTTTTTTTATATGATAATGTTGTCTATATTATATCAAATTTTGATATCGTATTAAATAATACAATATAAAAACATAACAAAACATAATATTGTGCTTAATTAATATAATATAAAATGTACCAAACATGACCTAAAGTAAAAGACATTAAGAATTTATGGACCTATGAGTAATATGATTTTGAAAGGTTTGGACAGACAATGCTAAAGAAAATTTCATAAGGACTAAGTGATAATACTGAAGAGTTGAGACGCTCATGTTATTTACACCCAATTATAACCCAAATATTAATGAGTGAAAAGACTCTTCTATCCACTAGTCTACAGACCTGACAAACCAAACGAAACCATCACTGTTAACAGTTTCCCGCATTCAAATCTTCTCCCCCAACCTACAGACCACCACCATCCCAACCCACCATCCTCAAACTTTCAGAAGAACCCAAAAAAGAAGAAGAAGAAGAAGAAGAAGAACTCTTCTCTTTCTCTGTGAAAACCCAGAAAGAAAAAGAAAAGAAGAATTGCTTTGTTGACTTAGCTATTAAGGGTATTGGTTGATAACTACGTTTTCACCTTCAAGGGTTCAACATCCGCCATTGTTAGGGTTTGTACACGCCGGGGGGGTAAGAATTTCTTTTCTTTTCTTTTCTTTCATTTGTGCTTTTTATAATAAAATGACTATTCATTTGGGGACTGAAATTTGATTAATTGATACGTAATGGACATATTTACGAAAATGTAGGCGCAGTGGTTTTGGGTTATATAGGAATTAGAGAATGGAGCCAGAGGTGATTGAAGCGGAGTTGGTATTGCCAACTCACCTGAGTTTCAAGCGCATCCAAATGTATGAGAAGTACCCAAAAGGTCAATCAAGAGGCAGGCACTGGAAACACCTCAAGCAGATCATTCAAGCTGAAAATTATCAGAACTATCCACCCGACGAACCCAACTGTTAGTGCATTCTCACTCTCTCTTTCTTTTCTTTTCTTTTCCTCTTTCGTGTTTTTCTAAGAAATGAGGAAAACTCCTGGAGGGCTTAACAAGAAATTTGAGATTTCTGATGCCTTGTGTGGTTGTATATGAATGAAAGCAATTCCTAAATCAACATAAAAAATTAAGTCTGCCCGTTAGATTGGATGAAAGAAAGAAATAAAGGGATTTGTCAGATTGACTAGAGAGAGCCACTCATGAGAGTTAGGTCGAGTGGTCAGGCTCATGGTTTGCTCCCATGAGGTCAGGGGTTGGATTCCTTATGAGGACCTACCTAACAATATGCTAGAGTTTCCTGCCTCCCACCAAAGATCGTAGGGTTCAGCTGGAGGACAAGTATATAAAAAAATTGAAAAAGAAAAAAGGAATGATTGACTAGAAAGAGCCTATGCAATGCAAGGATAATATTTATCTGGAAATGCTTATTGAGAATGCACAATTGGTAATAAATCCATAGGTTGATATCTGACTTTTTCTTTTACGTCTTTGTACTGTTTATGCTAGGACTTGTTGAGTATTGTTGTTAGGAACATATGTTATCCGTCATATTTTTTTTAATAAAGCTGTTTAAGTTTTAAGCCCTTCATGTTATTTATTTTACAGATGTTAACATTGAGTCACCTCCCTCAATGCATCCTTGCAAAAAGATCTGCGACATAACAGGATATGAGGTATGGTTTTCTTTACAGTACTGGTTGCTGGTGATGTCATCTGCCAAAATTTCTAGCGTGCTGTCTCTATTTTGCCAGTGTTGTTTGCGTTTGTTTCAGTTGTCGTATTCACAATAGTCTAGTTTGAAATGGGGAACGATCAAGACTTTAGGATGAAACTAACGAATTTGTGTTTGGCCCTCTAATGATATGAATTTTTTCGCCGACAACATGCTTAGAGTTTGAGATTCTTGAATCTAATCCCCAAATGTACAAGGATTTGTTTTTGTATTTCTGTTGTTGTTCTCTTCCAAGTACGAAGATTATGAATACTAAATAAATGTATTTTGAAATGCCACTGACAACCATGTTACTTCACCTCTCACTGCTTGACTTTTCTTAAGCACAAACACGTTATGTCAACTGACAACTGAATTTGTATAGAACCAGTCTGATTATCTTAGCTCTCTAAGATTGCTGTGTAAATTAGAGGCTTTAAAAGTACTCTTTTTCTGATTTGACAAGTTCATAGTTCTTTGAATCCCAGCCCGCTTTTTCCCCCAC
>JXTC01000088.1:226347-292457 GCA_002914845.1 Trema orientale | reverse complement strand
TGCGCTGCAAATGTTGTGGCTTGTCGAGCATTTGACACTCACACCATCTATTTCAAATAGGATTTGTCCCGTAGGCACACGTGCAATCCAACCCGCAAGATTTCCTTTTGCTCTTCCAATTCTTAGTTCTGTTGTATGCAGCAGCTATCTGTGGCCTTTTTTGGTAAAAGTAACAAGTCCTTTCGTGGTGCTTTAATTAGTTGTTATGAGAAGACATGAATGATTCTAATTTCTAACTGATACTTTTAACAGCATCCTTCTCCAAATTATGCAGATCCTAATGCCTTTTTATTTATCATGCAGGCACCGTACTCTGATCCGAGGACCAATCTCCGTTATGCAAATGCTGAGGTCTTCAAGCTCGTAAGATCACTTCCTAATGAGTTCGTGCAAAGATATCTGGCTCAGAGGAATGCTGCTGTGGTGCTCAAGTAAATTTTTTGCTTTTCGGCGGACTACAGAGTTTTACTATTCCCATTATTGCCTTTGTTTTCTAAATTTGGTTAACCTTTACATTGAATAAAATATAGTTGAAACTTGAAATTTGGATTCGGCTTCCTTTCAATGAAATATATTTGGTTTCCCTTTTCCACTAGTAATATGACTAAATTACCCGTTTGGAAAATCCAAGGGTCTAAATATTGATATTTTGGCTCTGCGTGTCAATGTATAAGATAATATTTTAAAGTAATGTCGTGATTCAAGGTACACAAATTAAATGAAATAGATCAACGCTCATATCATTGATGCTTATTGTAATGTATTCCATTGTACTGTCTAAACTCTGACATGTGGCACTCAACCCTTTAAATTATTATTTGTGTCAAAGTAGATCCTATACTAAGTCAGATCGGGAAATTTCTTTCATATACTTTTTCATGTGATGGACATAATATCCTCTCTTGAAGGTTTATATACTCACTGTGTATTACAAGGAAGATTTGCAAGAGAAAAACAATATTCTGTGAAAGCCATTTCTATTTTAACGTGGCTGAATCTTTCGTACTTGGTGGTTTTTGCAAATATTGCACTTCAAATTATCTACCATGGACACGTTGCACTACCAGCTAAAGACCTATGACCACCACCCTATAAAAAATATGCTATTTACAATAGAGTATGGCTACCCAAAAAAAAAAAAAAAATCGAAGACAATTAGACACATATTATCTTACAAAAATTTCAGGAGCATATAGCTTGAAATTTGTGACTGACTGTCCATGTATTTATCCATTTGGGCAATCAGAAAATGAGGTCATAACCCAGTTTACTATAAAAGATATACAAACACATCGACAACCTATACAGAGTATGAGTACATATAAATGAAGGATGCAAAATTTGTTGACTTATATAGATGAAACTAAAAGCAAAGTCATAATGTTTTGCTTGGAAATTATTACATTTGTAGATCGGAAATATATGTAAATTTGATCACAAAAACCGTTTTAAAATAAATATATAAATTAAAATCAGTTCCAAATATAAATACAAGAAGTATATCTTAATAATAAAATAAAATTAAAACTGAATAAAAGAATGGTAATTTTTAAAATTTATCATAACAATCCTTTATATTTTTATTTTTCTTTACGTGGAATCCTAAATTTTCAGAATAGAAATATGAAAATTTTCCTTTAGAGTTGAAAACAATTAAAAAAAATCCCCATCAAACAACATCTTTCTCAGTCTCAGATGCACAACTCGTGTAAAATATCAAATTTGTAGGAAATGAAAAATTACTTTTTTTTTTTTAAAAAAAAAAAGCCAAACACAACCAGACTCAATCTACTATTTATCAATACCCTCAAAAAAGAAAAAAGAAAAATCTACAATTTATCAAACTACGTCGTTTTACCAAAGAAGTAGATTTTTATACAAAAGGAAGCAAGTAATATTAAATTGGGAGGAAACTGTGGTAAAAGTACCCGTTCTTAGTCGAAATTTACACTTTAATACCCAATCTTTTTTTCTGACGGCAATAATATATTCAGTTCAAATTTTGTAACAACCGTCTATTTTCTCAATTAAGTTCCACCTCAGAGGACACATGTCACTCTCTGAGGTATTATGTCATTTATAAAAATCATAAAAAAATATGAAAAATTAGAAAAATGAAAATAAATGAAAAAAAGAAAAAACTAATCGAGCAAAGAAGTAAAAATTGTGATGTGAAATTGTTTTGGGGAAATTGAAAGTTTCATAATTTATTAGATTTGAACTGTTCCATTTTCTTCTTATGATCCCTATTTGATCTTTGTAATTTGGTTATAGTTTATATATAAGGATATAATATGTCTAAATTTTATGGATCTAATATGTATAAATCTTAGATGCATATTTCTCTCATTAGATTATGGATTCTGCGAATTTCAAGAAATTGATTTTGAAAAATTTGTGGGAATTTTTAGAGATAGAAGGTGGGTTAGGAGAATCAACTAGTGTACCACCTCGATGCTCTTATTACTCTAGAAATGATTTCGAATGTAATATCTACTTTGAATTAGCTCAAAATCCGATTGTTACCCTTTGTGGACCTTGTCAATACAGATGGCTTCATCATCACCGATTTGTAAGCTTTTTGTACATGAGGCTTCATCATCATAACAAATCAACGTCATTTCCCTATCAAACACCCATATCTCAGGTGTCATTTCCGAAATGACGACATTGCCGAAGACCGCATCAACGAGCTCGATGAAGACGAGTCCTTGCCTAGGGACAAGGATTTGGACGAAGACGACGATTCTCCTCGTCCAAAGAATAACCAACCTCGTGATTCAGGACACTTCTACGACCACATGAGGGGCATGATTTGGAAGGCCATCAGGTGGAGATCGATCGAGGATGGGACGACGAATCTCCTGGGTTTAGCCTGGGTTTCTGAGTTGTAAGACTGCATTTGGATCTGATGATGTCCCTGTGGACGAAATCGTGGCTAGTGTTGAGGACGCGCTGCTGTTGAAGGTGAGTGGTTCAAGATTTCTCCGTTGAGAGAAGATTGGGGAGATTAGTTTGATAAGAAGAGGGATCAGATGTTCAAGTCCAAGAACATATTGAACAATCAAATTTTGCAAGACCCATATGGACTCGAAGTAACCACTCCCACAAGAAAAAAATTGAAAAAAAATTGCAAGACCCAAATTTTGTAAGACCTAGAAATTGATCTTGAATGAGTTTCAGAGAGTCCCGCATTTTAACTTCTTTCTTTTTTTTTTTTAAATTTTATTTTATTTTTCTAATTTTTATAATTTTTTACGTTTTTCATAAATAACATAATACCTCAAGACGACACGTGTCTTATAAAGTGACACTTAGCGAATAAAATAGACAGTTGCTACAAAATTTGGACGGAAGGTATTATTGCTGTCAGAAAAAAAAAAGAATTAGGTATTAAAGTGTAAATTTCGACTTAAAAACATATACTTTTGCTGCAATTTCTTCTTAGATCGGGGAATTCGTCAAAAAAAAAAAAAAAGAAAAAAAGAAATTAGATTGGAGGGGGGGGGGAAAAAAAAAAAGCGTAGTTCGGCATTCCTAATTAATTTCCGTTCAAAATTCCCAAACGTCTTTCTACAGGGGATTCTGGCTCCTGAAAAATCCCAACCAAAACCCTAGAATCCTAGAATTGAGAGAGGGGGGAGAAGGGAAACCCTAATTCTCTGGGCTATATCGCTACGACACTCGTTCGCCGTTATTCGCAGAGTCTCTCTGCATATATCCTCTCAGACTATCTTCGCCGCTGTGAGCAGGTAAGTCCTCCGTCAAATTCGGTTTTCCTTATTCGTGTTTTACGTATTCTCTTTATTGTAAGGCATATTCTCAATTTGGCTTTATTTAAATTTTGGGGTTTCATTTTTTTTTTGTTTTTTTGGGAGAGTTGGGTTTCATATGTTATACTCTATGAAAATATATTATGTATCTTTTATTCTTATTGTTAGGTGGTGAAGATGGGCAAGAATTTTTAACTATTGTGATGGATGGTGTTTTAGTAAGTATGATGTATTATAGAGAATGTCCAAAATTAATTGACACAGATGTAAGAGTGGGAATTCTAAATTTTTGCTTTGAAATTAGAATCTGCATGTTTATTGAGATATTACTGGATTAGATTTAGAACTCTTTGTTGATCGTCTTTACTTAATCCTCATAGTTGGGATGCCCGGAAGTTAAGAAGATTAATGCTATGGTAAAAGCGTTCTTATTATTGATTTCTATATTGATAGACTGAATAATAAGCTTAATTGGTACAAACTAACAGCAAATTGAAAGAAAGAACAATTTAAAAAAACAACTTGTGGAGTTCATATTTTGGTTATTGTAATCGAATGGCGTATAATATATACATCTGTTTCGTATTGTCTATGAATTAACGTTTTTAAGTAATGTAGACTCTTCTAATCTGGACCTTTTTGTTTTTCCTAGATAGTTTCTGATTTGTAGGACTAGAAATGGATATTGATGTAGATCACTATAGCATTCTTGGGTTACCAACTGGTGAGGATGGTGCCAAGCTTACGGAGAAAGAGATATCAAAGGCATATAAAGTAAAGGCTCTAGAGTTGCACCCCGACAAGAATCGAGATGATCCGAAAGCCCATGACAAATTCCAGAGGCTCAAGTCATCCTATGAGATACTAAAGGATGAGAAAGCCAGAAAACTATTTGATGATCTTTTGAAGGTTAAGCTAGAGCAGCAATGCCGTCACTCTGAACGTGATGCCAAGAAAAGGAAGATGGTTTCTGATCTTGAAGAAAGAGAACGAGCTGCTTTTGCGCCTGATCCTGCTGCGAGAGAAAGAGAGAAAGAGGAGAGCATTCTCAAGGAGCTCAAAGAACAGGTTGCGAGGGTACGTGCAATGCATGCCAATAAAGGAAAAACTGCTGCTTCAGTACCGAAGACTGAGATGGGAGGAGCTGGTAAAGAGAGTGCTAAGACTGGTGAGGAATTAGTGGATAAGAAGAGGATACTCAAGGTATCTTGGTTGAAAGTTGGTGAGGGTTACACGGCAGAGAGGTTGCGAGAGTTGTTCTCAAAATTTGGTGATGTTGAAGATGTTGTCATGAAGAAGAAAAGAGGTTCAGCACTTGTTGTAATGGCCAGTAGAGATGCAGCTGTGAGTTCATTGTTGCATAGTAGTTATAATATCTCAATTCTGAGTATTGGAGCTTCTTTTTTGTTATTCTCGAAATACTTACGCTGTGTGCTATTTCTTGTAGGTTGCTGCTACAGGCACTGTGAGCGGTGATCTTTCTAATCCCTTGCAAGTTTTACCTTATTTACCAGCTACAGCAGCAGAGGTTCCCACCGTACAGAGACCTGGTGAAGCTGAACGAATCAATCTGGTTGGAGCTGGCTATAAAGCATTTGAGGATTCTGTTTTGGAGAAACTCCGAAAGGTTTGTTTTTGTTTCCAATTTCCAAATCACTTGAATTTAATGTTTCTATGTCACTTTCTGTCTGAAAGTTTTAATTATCATGACTCATTTGTTGTTTCATTTGATTAACTTGATAAGGTTTTAATTTTTAAGAAGTTAATGTGCAAGGCAATTTTTTCTTCTATGTATATTTTATACTTTGTTGTTGGATATCTCGTCTTGTATTCATTTTATGTTACCTAATCTGTGATCTTTGCTGCTGAATAGGCTGCAGAACAGCAGAAAAAACAAAACCTACCAGCATCACTGTAGGAAGATGTTGTAGAAGCAGTTAACGGCATGCGGTCTTCTGAATTTCGATTTGGGTAATGTTGATCTCTTCCGATAGTATTCATTGTATTCTCATTGTTGTTACTTCGACCTGGGTATTTCTTTTGTTTTCTTGTTTGCTGAGTGGAGAAATACACCAGCAAAACTTGTCCAAGGTGCCTCACAAGCACACGCTTCAGTGAGATGCTATATTGTGCCCATTCTTGTATTCCGATAGAAGATATATAAATGCCTATTTGTTATCTCAATTACATATACCTTAATGCCTGGTGCTGATTAGAACAACAAGCTAAATTCATCTATAAGTTACATTGTTTCCACGTGTTCCAAGCTTCTCTCAGAATGTGTATATATATATTACAGGTTTGTGCATGTGATGGTTTTGGAGGTATCATTAGTCCTTGGCGTGTTTGGGGATTATCGCATTCTTGCATGGGAAGTCCAACTGGGGAAATAAGGTTTCACGCCTAATAATTTGGCGTGATGGTTTCAAGCCAAAAATAAAAAATAAATAAATGGCGTGATGGTTGAGAATTTCAGCTTAGTAACACATGCTCGGCTATTGCCTATTGGTGTCCAAGACTTGGGTATTTCTATTGGGATTCTAACATCCATTGATTCGGTAAATTACGACTCTGGCTGGCCTCTTGATAAAGTTGCATTGGGAAAAAATGGTTCTATTACTTCGACGTGGTTTTCTATGGCTATTATACAGAATTCTCACTTTCAAGTTTTTTAAGAGTATACTTGCAAATATTGTACACTACATTGTAAGAGGGCATGTAGTTTGCGTACCCACAAAAAAAGAGAAAATAATGGAGTGGTATTTTTCGCGTGTATATTTCTTTTCTTCTTTATCTGTGTGTATATATATACACACACCATACACGTTTGCCAATCATATATATATGGTAGCTAATCGGCAGGTATTTTTTTTTAACTTATGTATAAGTATTTTTTTTAACCGTTGGATCATCATCTAAGGGTAATCTAACGGTTATAATGATGTGNGGTTCTATTACTTCGACGTGGTTTTCTATGGCTATTATACAGAATTCTCACTTTCAAGTTTTTTAAGAGTATACTTGCAAATATTGTACACTACAGTGTAAGAGGGCATGTAGTTTGCGTACCCAAAAAAAAAAGAGAAAATAATGGACTGGTATTTTTCGCGTGTATATTTCTTTTCTTCTCTATCTGTGTGTATATATATACACACACACTATACACGTTTGCCAATCATATATATATGGTTGCCAATCGGCAGGTATTTTTTTTAACTTATGTATAGGTATTTTTTTTAACCGTTGGATCATTATCATCTAAGGGTAATCTAACGGTTATAATGATGTGTATAAAAAAAAACGTGCATTATTAATATTTTTTTTTCTTATTTTTTAATATAAAAAAATATACATGCTCAATTTTAATTCATCAAAATGATATTTATGTATAGACAAAAAAAAAAAAAATAGTGCCCTCTATATATATAAAAGCATTATAGTCATCATCTAGCTAGATGCCTAAATGATTAGGATTGAGAGTTTGCGACTGAAAGATGAGATCGGAGAAAATTTGGCAATAACAAAAAAGTTGCTTGAGAAATGTAAAAGATACTAGTCACACAACACAGAACTACATAAGTTTGAACTTTGAACTTGTCCAGATTGATCAAATAATGCAAATGTTGTGGCAAATAGCTGTCATCCACCAAGATTAAAATTGGGCTCAGCTCATGCAATTGGGTTTCATGTCTCGCAGTTAAAGGTTCGAGACCGAGTAACCTAGGTGACTAGGAGAGGAGAGTGATATTTGGGTAAATGAAAAGACAAACGAGCATGCTATTTCAACCCAAAAAAAGAGAGAGAGAGAGAGAGAGAGAGAGAGAGAGAGAGAGAGGAAAAAGGGAAAGTGTGTTCTGTTTTTGAGGTTTGTATTTATGAGCTACAATAAATGGTATAACCTACGAGGAAGACATATAAAATAGAAACATAAAGATTAGACGAACTGCAGTAACTAACCGTTGAAGTGTGAGATTACTATCACACTCGAGACATTTTTATTTTTTGTTAAAAAGAAAGGGGGAAAAAAATAAATCAAGCTTACAAAAATTGGGGGCATATAATTACGCATTTTTGTTCATCCAAATGGTATAACTCAATTAAAAAAAAAAACAAAACTGGTATCAACATAAACAAACATTGAAAAAAGAAAACTCATACAGTGTATAAATGTACAAATAACTAAAAACAACATTCCTTAATTAAACTTAGTATTCATTCACAAAAATTAGATTTAAGCAGAATAAACAATTTTTAATGCAAATTATTAAGAATAGGTAATAATTTTTCAACATAATTTTCAGACATTAATTTTGTGCATTACTTGAGAAGGGAAAAAAGAAAAGAAAAAAAGACCAGAAAAAAGAAGAATTTAAATGGAATCAATTGGTCCAAGGCATCGCACTGCCAGAAGGCACTGGGCAACACTACAAAAAGCCACCCCAGCCCATGAAAATGCAAAATCCCCAAAATCGCAGTGCATTTGCTTTGCAAACTAATAATTGCTTTATTTATTTATTTATTTATTTTTAATTTCTAGAAAATAATAAATATATATATTGTTTCATTGTGTTTCTTCATTTAAATTCATTTTCTATATATATAACCAGAGATCGTCTTCTTCGCCTCCTCTTCTTCTCGCCCACCAAAACCTCTCGCCCTGTCCTAAGTCTCTCGTCTCTGCTCTCTTTCCTCTTCTGGTTCTGGGTTTAGAATCCGATAGCCTTCTCCTTCACTGGTTTCTTTTATCAGAATCCTCTAAAGCTTATATATAGAGTAACTATGGCGGCGGCGGCGGCGGCGGCGACGGCGAGTAGTGGCCAGTGGCAGCCCAAAGAAGAAGGATTCACGGAGATCTGTGGCCTGCTGGAGCAGCAAATTTCTCATTCCTCTACTTCTGCTGACAAGTCTCAGATATGGCAGCAACTTCAGCACTATTCCCAGTTCCCTGATTTCAACAACTACCTTGCTTTCATTCTCGCTCGAGCTGAGGTACTGTAATTGCCCCCTTTGTTTTTTCAATTTTTTTTTTCTCGATATGGATATGGTGATGAGATTTGTGGATATTCAGAGATTGTAAATTTTGTTTCAAGTTCGGGTAATGAGCTTGGCTTAGTCTGAGGGTTAATCTGAGTGATAATGGGTTTGTTTTGGATTGTGCGTTTTTCGGGCAATAGTGGCTGGATATAATCCCGTTTTGGATTGGTTGAACTTAAATTTACGGCTGATTATGGTGTTATTAGTTTGGACGTCCCAACATGGTTTTGGGTTTTGATGGGAATTTTGGGTTTCGGGGTTTTCTATTCTTATTATCCTGTTTCGGTTGATGTAGTAGCACTGTTGTCCGGATCCATTTCAATAAGAATCTTGAGCTGATGATATTGGTTTTAGTTTGCTACTGTTTTGCTCCATTTATTGATGCTATTTTTATTCACAACATTACGTTATATTACAACAGGGTAAATCAGTGGATGTTAGGCAAGCTGCGGGCTTATTTTTGAAAAATAACCTTCGGACTGCATATAAATCCATGGTTCCTGCATACCAGCAATATATAAAGTCAGAGTTGTTGCCCTGCTTGGGATCGGGAGATAAGAACATTAGGTCTACAGTTGGTACTATTGTAAGCGCAATTGTTCAACTAGGAGGAGTTGCAGGATGGCCCGAGTTGTTGCAGGCTCTTGTAAGTTGCTTAGATAGCAATGATCTTAATCACATGGAAGGCGCTATGGATGCCTTATCCAAGGTAATTTTTTTGTTTCAAAAGTGACGTAGTTTTCTAGTCCAAATTTTGTTGCTGGGTTCACTTTCTATTAATATAACCTTGTTGATATCCATTTTTGTTGCTGTGTGATAGTATGCCAGTACATAGCTCATGCTCAATTTTAGTTAGGCATTAAGATGTTCGGTTTGGGCTTGTAACTCGAGAAATTAATTTTTTTATTTGAACGTGCAGTCTTTTTGCGCAAAGTCCCTGTTGAAGTTTTAGTCAATTCACTACACATAAGTAAACTGTTGTAAATTCCTTAACGAGTGATGGATGCAATACCCAATTATTTAGTTTTTGTTTATGATGAAGAGGCTTGATAATGAAGCCAAATCTCGTAGGAACCTTTGAACTATTGCAATATGATTCTTTGATTTTGAAATGAATTGCATTCTTGTTTTCATAGGGATAAATATCGAAAGGGCTGCTACCTTTGGCCTAGTGCTGTTGGTTCTCTAGGATAGTATATTATAGTAGTCTTTTTTGGCTTTCTGATATTTTGTAATGTAACCCCTACAAAATAGGTGTTAGGAGACTTGCGGTTCAAGTGTATATCATTTGATACATTGATGTGTGATGTAATGCAGATTTGTGAGGATATTCCTCAAGAGCTTGATTCGGATATACCTGGGTTAGCTGAACGACCTATTAACATATTTCTCCCTAGATTGTTCAAGGTGACGTAATTATTTTATGTTGTCAAAATATTTGTAGTTGTATATACATGCCGTGTCTTGTCTTGAAGTTTATTTTTCTCTCTTGATCCGGTTGTTGTCTTCAACATCGATATCTTTATGATGCATTTCATTTACCTTTATTATTATTTTTGTTTCTGGTCCTGGGCTTTCTGAATATGTCTCTTCTTTATGCAGTTTTTCCAGTCGCCACATTCCTCACTGAGAAAGCTTTCCTTGGGTTCTGTGAATCAATACATTATGTTGATGCCAACAGTAAGTTATTACTAACACTTTCTTGTTCAGTATTTGCTAGACATTATTCACTTTTATGGCTGTTGTGATTATTGTGAACTAACTTTCTTGCAGGCTTTATATATCTCCATGGATCAGTACCTTCAAGGTTTGTTTGTCCTTTCGAATGACCATGCCTCGGAAGTGCGAAAATTGGTTAGTGTATTTGTTGTCTTTATGCATATGACTACTTTTATTTTTATAGTCTTGAAATAAAAGATATTGTGCCTTTTATGCTTTCAAAATTTCCATTTTCGGCTTACAGCGTTAAAAAAACTCTAAACATTTTTTATGGTTTGTGTTTGTTATTATTTGGATTTGACAATGTCCTTATTTGGTAGTTTTTGTTGGAATTTGATTATTTGTTAGTGGGAGATCCTTCCCCAAACACCCCCTTGAATTCTACTACAACATAATGCTATTGATTGTCATGCTGTAAAAAGTGGCAATTATGATCTTTTAGGTTTTGAGAAATCTCCCTTGGATGTCACCTACAATCTTGTAGACTTGGTGCTTCTTGGCTTTAGCAGAAGTAAAGCCACATAACCCCCCGTATATAAAACGCTTTTTACCATGTAATTATTGTTTTCAAGGGATTGCTTTTTTCATTTTTATTAGTTTGAAGGGGCAATACTATGATAGTTGACAATGATAAATGTGTGATAAATTCTGAGTAATCAGAAGTGGAAATAGTTGCTTTTTCTTTTCAATACTTTTTTCTTCTGTTTTTTCTCGTTCTTTACTAGTCTTTACAATTATTTGTTAGGGAATGCTATAAGTTTCATAGGCTTCTCAACTATGTTTTGTGTATCTCATGTTGAGCAGGTTTGCACGGCATTCGTTCAGCTAATTGAAGTCCGCCCATCTTTCTTGGAGGTGGGAAGTTGTTCTGTATTATTAAATTTTGTACATGATCTGTATTTTTCTGCACTTCCTTTCACACGTCGTTTTGTTTGATGTTGCTAACCTTTCTTTTAGTCCATTTCTTTTGGAAGCTATTTTAGTTATTCACTTTGCTCACTATGCGTTGAATTTTGTCTCTATTTTTCTTTTTTTTCTTTTTTTGTTTTCTCCTTAAAAAAGTATGGAAATTATTACATCCCGTTGTTGATGAGGTGATTTTTTGAGCTATACTGCAGCCACATCTAAGAAATGTGATTGAATATATGTTGCTAGTTAACAAGGACACAGATGATGAAGTGGCTCTTGAAGCTTGTGAATTCTGGTAATAATCAAGTTCTAAACAGCAAATCTGAATTCTTGGTCTTAACAAGTAGCTTAATTATAGAGCTTTCTTATCAGGTCTGCATATTGCGAAGCTCAGTTACCCCCAGAGAACTTAAGGGAGTACTTGCCTCGGTTAATTCCGGTATAGCATATGGTTTTGACGATTTTTTATTGACTAATCATTTCTTTGTTGGAGCCGTAGATTGCTTTTGTAATATAACTGACCTTTACACCTTTTGTAGGTTTTATTGTCAAACATGGTTTATGCTGATGATGATGAGTCACTCATTGATGCCGAGGTTAACCTTATTCAATCTATTATCGTTTTCGAGTGTTTCTGAATTGGCTGTTGTTTTTCTTCATGATTTTAAAGGCCTCAATCCATTGTTGCAGGAGGACGAATCTGTACCAGATCGTGAGCAGGTTGGAACTGAATTTTTTTTTTCCTGTTAAGAGTGCTTGGTATCAATTAAAGTTTTGGATTCAAAACTTACAATCTTGATATGTTTAGTCTTCATGTTTGTCTTTTTCTTTGGTTGACACGACAGGATATCAAACCCCGTTTCCATTCATCACGGTTTCATGGATCTGATGGTGTGGAGGACGATGTATGTTACACAGATCATCTTTTGACTGATTGCTTATTGATCACTCTAATTAAATATATGTATTTGTCACACTTCATCTTTTAGATTATTAATGTAACTTGTGTAAGGATAAGTTGATTGAGAAAAGTCTATTCTGACATTTTGTTTTATATTCAATGACAGGACGACGATATTGTTAATGTTTGGAATTTACGCAAATGCAGTGCAGCTGCTCTTGATATCCTTTCAAATGTGTTTGGGGATGAGATTCTTCCAACATTAATGCCTTTAGTTCAGGTAATACATGTCACAATGAATCTGCCTTGCACGGATGCTTTTCTTGTTGAGTGAAAAATAAATAAAAAATAAAAAACTCAGGCTTTTTCTTTTTCTCATTGTCTTCTTTCGGTGAGTATGAGACAAGAATTTAGTCCATAGTCATAGTTGTACTGTGTGCATGGGCATGTTCAATTGAGTTATTGTCCTCATGAATGATATAAATAACAGTTGTCAGTCTCCTTAAGAAAGCACTGTTTTGTAGCATCAACGACTCCTACTGCTGTCTTATTTTAAATACAAGATCGTTCATGTGAATAGTGCATTCTTAGAAAGCAATATTATTATTTTGTTTGACCATCTAAAGATTTTGAGAACAATATCTTTTTTAATAATTTTGATCACAATTGTACCATTTTTGTGTTGGATTGCTGTGCTCTGTTAAGAAGTCATTACTATTTCAGGTTGGACAGTCATATATGGCTACCAGCCGTTAGCACACAAAAATAGAGAGAAGAAAAAAAGAGGACTATGACACCTATTTATATAAGATCAAACGTTAGAATAATCAGATATGTCGTTTCTTAAAATTGTTGGACTTGATACTTAGGTGCTAAATTTGGAAGGGCTACACTTAGGACTTGTAAGTTTTGAATTAGGGTTGGTTCAAATGTTTCCAGTGATATAACAAGATTTACTCGGCAAACTAGTGATATCGGTTCCAAATATGTGTTTTCATCTTTCAAATTTTTGCAGACCAACTTGTCCAATAGTGGTGATGAAGCTTGGAAAGAGAGGGAAGCTGCTGTTTTGGCTCTTGGTGCCATAGCTGAGGGTTGCATTAATGGTCTTTATCCACATTTGTCCGAGGTAATGTTTAGTTGTCTAGTTTTGATTGGGTAAGCTTTGGATTAAATGTTTATGACTCATGACACCAATAATTGCATCTAGTGCAATTCTTTTTTCCTATTTCCAATTATGTTTTGATTGTAACCAATTTGATTATTTGTGCCTGTCTTGGTTGCTTTTGGCTTCAATCACATGTTCATGTTGCTTTCTTTGCTTCACTATTCCTTCTTTTTTTCCTTTGCTTTTTCTGTCATCTTGATTCATATTTGATGTTTATCCTATAATGGTTGTATTTTTAGATTTATTAGGATGCACTATTGCATACTTTTAGATAGGTGCATTGGAGATATATATATATACATTTTTTTTTTCAGTGAAAAATTACTTTATATTTACAACATTATATTACTTTCTTTCTTTTTTGTTTCTTGTTTTTCTCGTTAACACATATAAAGTTAAAACTATTGTCTGCTGTAAACTCGTGACTAAGTTTTCCTGCTTTTATAGGCAGAGCATGAAAGATATATATACCATTACTACATTATCTACTTCATTTGTTATTCATAATGGTGAAATACTAACCCTTTTCACATTCTACAGATTGTTGCATTTCTTATCCCTTTATTAGATGACAAGTTTCCTCTCATACGGAGTATTTCCTGCTGGACTCTTTCTCGTTTCAGTAAGTTCATTGTTCAGGTTAGTTTAATGTGATTCCACTACTTTCTTGTTCATTATAAGATTTTTTACCTTTTTTCAATGAGCATGATAATTAATCAAAGCTGTTGTACAGATATTCTGGAACATTTAAATTACTAGTAATTAATGTTGATATTTGATACATGGACCAAAATCTTTTGATGTAGGGTAGATAATGATGACTATTGTTTTGATGTTCACAGGGTGTTGGACATCAACAGGGTTATGAGCAATTTGACAGGGTTCTTATGGGTCTCTTAAGAAGAATATTGGACACTAACAAGCGGGTTCAGGAGGCAGCTTGTTCAGCTTTTGCCACACTTGAAGAGGTTCTTGCTATAAATGAAGTTCAAATCTTTATCAAATGTTTTCTAAAATATGCATGTGGTATACGTATTTAGTTCTAAATGATTCTTTATTGACAACAGGAGGCTGCAGAAGAATTGGCACCAAGGTTAGAGATAATTTTGCAGCACCTCATGTGTGCTTATGGAAAATATCAGGTTTTTCCTTGGCCTTAACCATTTGCTTACATATTATGTTGTGAATGAGATGCAGTGCAACACTGATCGTTAACCTGAAACTCATGTTTTCATTGTTGCCCTTTATAACATTTATCTTCTTTTGATAAGATTTCACTGTTGGTCTGGAGACAATGAATGTCACGTCACGTATTCATATATTCTACATGTCTATGGCTTAAGAGTGAACAAAATGAATGTCATGCATTTATATATTCTACATGTCTAAGGCTTTCATTTCTCAACACTATATCACTAATTTCAGAGGCGGAACCTTAGAATTGTATATGATGCTATTGGAACTCTAGCTGATGCTGTTGGGGGGGAGCTGAATCAGGTACCCTTATTCTGCATTTTCCCAATAACTCTCCCCTCTCTCCCTCGCTCTCCTGTTCAGTAAAATTTACCTTCTCAATAGGGAGCTTGAAGGTTTATGATATTTCTGTGCTTCATTTCTGACAAATATGTTTCTCTCCCGTTTATCTTCACAATGCTATACAGCCTGCTTATCTTGACATTCTGATGCCACCGTTGATCGCCAAGTGGCAACAACTTTCAAATGCAGACAAAGACCTCTTTCCACTGCTTGAATGCTTTACATCTATATCACAGGTATATGCTATTCTGACTCTTGTTTTTTAAGCGTCTTAATTTGAGAGGTTTTCTTTTTTTTAAAAAAAAAAATACTTTTTAGCGAACTTGTAACTAATTTGTGAAATAAATCAAGGAGCTTTGGATTTTATTTAAGTTTTGGAATTTGTTTAAGATGTAGTGCCGTAAGAATTGGGGAATTTTTGTTATCTCTTTATATACATATATGCATGTTCTTTATTTCAGAATTTTTTGCTTGTCTGTTTTATTGAACAACCACTTCTACTGTATTCTTCATCAAAAGAAATATCTTCCGATGGGAAATTATTTGTATGAACTTGAGATTTGTATTATTTTCATATTTTTTTCACCATGGACATTTATGCTTTAGTATTTATATCTTGTTGAAAAGCCAACTACGTTGTAAGTTCAACTGGATATTGTGAAAAGTTGAACTAAAAGAAAATTGTATGAACTGAATAATGATTTATGTTCTCTAGGCATTAGGTACAGGATTTGCTTCATTTGCTGAGCCAGTATTTCAGAGATGCATAAACATCATTCAGACCCAACAATTGGCGAAGGTATTCTGCAGGATATTTTTCATTTGCTAACCCCTGTATTTGCTTTTTTTAAGGTGTTATCAATATTGCCTATCCACTTTCGTTTTGCCATTCTTCATGAGATCTTTCGACTTATATTGCAGGTTGATCCTGTTTCTGCTGGGGCCCAATATGATAAAGAGTTTATTGTATGCTCACTCGATCTTCTCTCTGGACTAGCAGAAGGTCTTGGCAGTGGAATAGAGAGTCTGGTAATATGATTTCTCGTTAAATTTTTTTTCCCCTCAAATATCGTGACTAAGATACAACGTACACAACTTTTTGTTTGCCTCAAAGCTGAGATACTTTTCACTGTAATTGCATCTTCCTTTTGCTTTTAAAAGAGGTTGCCTGTGTTGCTGAAAATGGCTCTGTAGTGTGGAAATAATGCAAATATAGATCTCTTTAATGCTTTAGTATTGTTTGATATCAATATCTTTATAACTCCGCTTGTTGATACACCATTTGTTAGCATCAGTTCTTGTTCCTATCGTTAGGTATTCAATTAGTGGGACCCTTTCCCCATTTCTCCGCTTTGCTACATGTTGGTGTTGATGGAATGCTCATTATGACATTTGTAGGAGACATGGGTTACATCTGTCCTGTGTTCTCTGGATATTTATGGATTAAAATTATTTGGAACTTAATTTATAGGTTTTATATTTATGCACTTGCTCACCTTTTTCTTTTGGACGGTTTTTATTCCCAGATTTCAAAAAGTAATTTGATAGACCTACTTTTGCAATCTTGCACGGATGATGCTTCTGACGTCAGACAGAGCGCCTTTGCACTACTTGGCGACCTTGCTAGAGTAAGTTGGAGATATACTGTTCTAATTGTCACACAAACTTCATAGATTAGGTCTCTTTTCTTCCTTGGATCTGCCAGTGGAATATAAGAAATTTTAGTAAATAGTGTTGGAGGTGTGTCCTTGAGTCACAGAGCTAGTAATTCCTATCAGATGCTTTTTGATTGTTCAGGTAATTTATTCTGTCTTTTTTCATTTAATATTGATGTTCTTCGTGATTTTATTAGGTTTGTCCTGTTCATTTGCGACCTCGTTTGCCTGAATTTCTTGATGTTTCAGCGAAGCAACTGGTATGTGAAACTCATTACATGGTTCTGAGTAGTAATTTTGGCATCCCTTCTTATTTAAATGGCATGTTAATGTACAGAACACTCCCAAGCTAAAGGAAACAGTTTCAGTTGCAAATAATGCATGTTGGGCAATTGGAGAACTAGCAGTCAAGGTGTGTATTTTTTTCATTTGCATATCACTTAAATCTGCATACAATGTTTTCTTGAATCAGAAAAAAAAATCTATTTGAGAAGCTTTGAATGTCTTTGAAATTCCAGTATATCCTAAACAATATCCGATTAATGTCAACAAATGTACATTAGATTCTAAAATCTCATCTATGGCTTATACTGTGGTCATATTTGTACCTAGCATGGGACATCACATGGTTCTGAGTTTGTGAGCAGTTTCTATCTTTGTCGTGTTTATTGTGTTCTATAGCTGTCTGACTTAATGCTTCACATCAGTTCATTATGTTTCTGAATTAAGACTATCAATAATGCGTGAACTTTTCATTGTGCTGGAATAGTTCTTTTATGGAATCAGCACTGAAGTAACATTCATTTGCAGGTCCGTCAGGAAATTTCTCCTGTTGTTATGACAGTCATTTCATGCTTAGTCCCCATTCTCCAACATGCAGAGGTGATTGCGGCTTTATTTTATTTTCTTTTCTAAAATAGTTACTATGCCTTATGTATTTCTGGAGGATGTATATTCCTAACTGCAACCGTAATACTTGTTCAGGGGCTCAATAAATCACTTATCGAAAATAGTGCAATCACACTTGGGAGGCTTGCATGGGTTTGTCCGGAGCTTGTGTCTCCGCATATGGAGCATTTCATGCAACCGTGGTGCATTGCTTTGTCTATGTAAGTTTGTGCCATCGGTATTAAATATTAAATATATAGGAATGTATTTTCTCACAGACAATTTATTCTGTGGCAGGATACGGGATGACATTGAAAAAGAGGATGCATTCCGAGGTCTATGTGCAATGGTATGCATCTGCATTGTTGAGAATATCTTGTTAGATTTTGGTCATACATATTTGTAACATCTTTGCTTTGGGATACATAAATATTTTCAGGTTAGAGCAAATCCATCAGGAGCATTAAGTTCACTGGTTTCTATGTGCAAAGCTATTGCAAGTTGGCATGTAAGAATGACACTATTTTTTTTTTAAAGATCTTACGTGCTAGTTTTCTTTACAAGGCTAACATTTTAACTTCATATATCCATAGGAAATAAGGAATGAAGAGCTTCATAATGAAGTTTGCCAAGTTCTACAAGGATATAAGCAGGTTGGCTTTTCTTTTTTATTTGGAATCTAATGTGACTTGTTTTCTGATTTGATGATAATTCTTGTCACTCACACACGAGCGGAGAAAAACTTAAAACATATGCAATGCATGACTCCGGTACAGAGAAGAAGATATTTATCATTGCTTCCCACTATGTATTTTGCAGATGCTTGTCAATGGAGCATGGGATCAATGTATGTCTTCTTTGGAGCCCCCAGTAAAGGAGAGACTGTCAAATTATCAAGTTTAACAGTGTTCTCATAAGGTGTTGTTTTCTGCTGGCTCTCTATGTGCTCATCAGAGCTGTGTGTCTGGATCGACTTTGTTGATCATTTTGTGACTGTCCGGTAATATTTTGGTCATGATCCTTTTGAGCAAAATATCAATTTTGGTCCCCAATATGTCAGGGGAAAACTTAGCCGTCGACACTATCGAAGCTTGAATTGATTCGCACCTCTTCAAAAATTAACTTGATTCAATGCAACATTTGGGTGAAGTGAAGCAGCTCAGGGTTGGGAGAGAGGGGTATGGTGTACAGGGGTGGTGTGGCTTTCCGAGCTTTGAGAGTGTTTTTGTTCTTGGAGTCTTGTATTTGAAGGCAAAGAAACAGCTCGAGTCAGGTATTGGAATTATCATTTTTTTTTAATATAGGAGCTGTCTCATTCAAACGTGGGAATCATAATTTTTCGTTTAGGTTTGGAATTTTTATCATTTATAACCAATTTATTGAATAGGGTTTGTGCGTATTTCCACAGATTTTGTACAAGGGATTTTGACTTTATCCACTCAGATTTTCTAATGTCTTATATATAGTTCAGTTTCAAAAAATGTAGTCTTTATTTGAGAATGATAATACAGTGATTCTTGCTGCATTAAGCAGATCTGGGAGTGAGAATAAATAATTTTGTAAACTCATCATTTCATGTGTTGGTTTGAAAGACTTAATGTTCAGATACGAGTGAACTGAGCATTATTTTGCTCCTTAATCTGAAGTCTGAACTGTATTGTCATTTTCCCCCTATTTTCCACTAGCTTGTTCTATGATCACCGTGTTTACGTAGCTTTTCGGGTGAAAAAAATGGCCAACATTGGTACGTGTTTAATTTTGTTTTTTGCTCTGTTGGTACGTGTTTAATTGAATGGTTTGAATGTGAACAATTTTTTCGTATTTTTCAGAAGGGATCGATATTTAAATCACAAATGTGAACTACAAACGCAAATGTTTGAAATCTTGCCCCTAAAATATAGGGGATAATATTTGTTTACCTGAGGTATCACTTAGGTTCTCATTCATTTTTACGTAGCTTTTAAGTTCCCGAACTTTGATTTTTCGTAACAAGTCCTTTCTCACATTTGCCATCTGATTTTTCCGTTTACATTCACAAGAAGCACACGTTATTCTTCACCAGGGTTGTTGGTGGTCAAAAAATTGGGGAAAACAAAAACCTGGGTTTATGATGAATGATTGAGGGCGGTGGCATAGGTTGGAAAAAAATAGTGTGTGAAACCCGTTCAAGTGTTTCTGGTTTCGAAGAATCTGATTGTGTGCTTATTCTTTTTATGGGAAAATGTGCAAAGGTGGAACTTTGAAGGTAATAACAGTATAGAGGAGGTAGAAGAAGATTATGACAAGTAGGCATTAATACTCGGGTTTCTTACACTTATACCTATAAAAAATGAAAAGAATTACAAAAATACGGAAGTCACAATTTTTTCCAGTTTTTACGGTTTTAATTAGGAAAATATCACTTTTTGAAAAATATTTAGAAAATTATCACTTTTAAAATAGTTACTGGTTACCAGTTTCTGGAAACTGGTTACAGGAAACTAGTTACCAATTATATATCAGTTATAAATATCTTTGGTTACTAGTTACAGAAACTAGTTACTATTTTAAAAAATGGTATTTTTATAAATATTTTTTTAAAAACGGTATTTTTCTAATAAAAACCGTACCGCAGCACCGTATTTTTCCAATTCTTTTCAAAAATATCGTATTTTTTTTCTAATTTCCCCTTAATACTCTTCTTTTTGGGGAGGAGGCCCATTGTACTACATCTACACTAATGCGGCCAACAATGTTAAATCCCATTGCTTTAGGCTATGTTTGGTAGGAAGGAAAAGGGAGAGGAAGGAAAAGTTTTAACGGAAAAGTGGAGGGAAAAAAAATTTTGGGTTGTTTGGTAAGAGGGAAAAAGGAAGAGAAGAGAAAATGGAAGAGAAAATGGAAGAGAAAATGGGAGAGAAAAATATGGTGGGACCCACTCTAATATTTTCCTCCCAAAAATGGAGAGAAGAGGGAGAGGAAAAGTTTTTTTACAAATGCTTTAAAGTAAATTTACCAAATTAACCTTGTATACTATTTTTAAAATTTTAATAAAAAGGGCAAAATAGTCATTTTAAAATTTACTAATTTTCTTTCCTTCCTACATACCAAACAATAATTGAGGAAAGACACTTTCCTTTCCATCCTACACATTTTCTTTCCCTCCTAATTTTTCCTTCCCTCCTACTTTCTTTCCTCTCTACCAAACATAGCCTTAGTCTTGTTTTGAATTAGAGTTCATGAATGGAATTTCTAATTATTTTAAAGGGTTTGTATGACTTACGGTCCTTACCTTTCCTCTTCCGAGTATTTATCAAGTCTCAAAACCTTCTTTATGTAGTTTTTAAAGGTCCAACCTTACACATCAGGGTTGAGCAGTTTTAATATCATTTGGGTCCTCAACTTTTACACAATGTATCACTTAGGTTCATATTCTTTATTTTGTAGTTTTTAGCTCCTTCAACTTTTATTTTTGTGACACTTAGGTCCTTTTGAATTAATTTGAGTTAAAATCCAAACACTTAGGTCCTTTTGAATTAAAATCTAACTCTAATAAAATTGTATTAAATAAATTAATGAAAACTACCAAATTTAAAATAACACCAAAATGACTCGGTTAGATATCCAGTGAAATATATGCCAAAATTACGCATATCAAAACTTTTTTTTTTGGTCTAAATTAATATCTATTTATCAGTTGAGAGACTTTTAGACTACTTTTAAGTGATTGTGAGTTCATAAAATTACAGAAAATAAATTTCACGACTATTAATAAGAAATCATCATTAAATAGGATATTTTTTTTCTCTTGTTATATCCATGTATGTACTTGATCGGTATCTATTCATAAATACTAATTTTTATATCATTAACTATTATCATTATCAAAACTCATAATTTTCTATAAATTAATGTCTATTTGCTATTTAAGAGGTTTTTAAACTTCTTTTATTATTTATGAGTTTTAATTAAAAAAATGTTGATGAGTTTATAGAATTAGAGAAAATGAACTTTGCCAATATTAGTGAGAATTTAGAATTAAATTGTACAATATTGTCAGTAGTAAGTATTAACTAAAAATAATATTGCTGTTTAGATTATCTTTTTTAGAAAAATGTCTTATTGATATTGAACATTCCGTTAGTAGTTTTCATTAATTTATTTAGTGCAAATTACAATTTGATTAGAGATAGATTTTAAATCAAAGGACCTAAATGTTATAAAAATAAAAATTTGAGGAGTCAAAAGTTACAAAATAAAAGACAAAAGTGATACATTGTGTAAGTGTTGAGGACCCAAGTGATATTAAAAATGTTAAATAACGGCTTAATTGAACGAAAAAGTGAAAAAAAAAAAAAATAATGTGATACGAATGTGTAAAATTGGGGATCTAAAAACTACAAAAAATGGGTTGGAGACTTGATTAATACTTGAGGAAAAAGTTGAGGACTGCAGGTGATATAAACCCTATTTTAAAAGTTTAGTTCATCTGATTACGCAGGTTTGAGTTTTTCCCAGGTTAAGAGGGTTCGAGGCTAAAGATGAAGATAAATAATTCCTTTTTTTTTTAATGACCCCCCAATACCCCTAGGAATGATCACGTGTTTTTTGTGGGTTAAACGGCAAAATCAAAGAGAAAATGTGAGAAAGGACTAATTTGATACGAAAATTCAAAGTATGGGGACTGTACAAAAAATATAAGTGGGGACCTAAGTGATACCTTAGGTAAAGAATGGGGATCCCGAGTGATATCAACCCCAAAATATAAAACAAAGCAGACTGAACGACAGAAGGCTTCACACACACACAAAAAAAAAAAAAATATTTGTATACACAGACAAGGTGCTGATTATGACCTTGTATGCAATGCAAATAGGGGGACTGGGGAGCAGCTGTGAGGACTGAACCGTACTACTAATCCTCTCTATAAAGAGAGGAAAGATATATGTGTGTATGTATACATACACATTAGCAATTTTAAAATTTCACTCGACTTGAAAATAGACGAATCCTCTAGCTATCTAGCTCAGTAACCAAACAAAGCGTCCCATTCCAACAAACTGCAAAACCTTTCTTTACTACTTTGACAAGAGACTGCAGGTGTTGCATGTAAAGCTAAAAGCCTAGTGCAATATCTAACTGGCTAATGATTGTAGCTTGTTACATTTCATCATGGAGTTTTCCTGAGAAGCAAAGCCAACAGATAGCTGAGGCTAGAGTCAATCGATGATAGTGCTACAATCAGCGCCGCTACGAGAACAAGAGTCAGAGTAGCAGTCTTCAGCTGCATGAAATTGAACGAAAAACGAATGAACCTTTGTTTAACAACTCAACAATGCAACCAAATTTAGCATGAACCTCCTACTACAAATGCACAATTATGCATCTAAACACATGGAACAATAAGGAATTTGAAGCACAAGCTTCCCAAAGATCGATGCTATGCATTGGATGACCGATCATCACCGTTGGTTTTCAACCATCACATATATTCACGTATTAATTCTTAGACTCACAAATTATAACACAATCAATAACTACGCAATTTGAGACGGTTCTACTGAGCTTGTTTCACATACAAAACAACAAATCTATTGTCTTAAACCGAGCTAAACATAACACTTATGATACATACCGTGCTAGCGAAGCCTGGCCATTCTATGTACTTGAGCTGACTTGGCTGCTCAACCAGAAAATTTAACACAGATTTTATCCCCCTAAAAAGTTATTCAAACACCAGAGACTGAGTCAGTGTTTTAATCTTTATCTTAGTTTTTTTTATCACAAATTAACAAATTTGGTAAATTTATGCAATTCCACCAACTGGGTTTTGTTTATGACACATAAATAAAACGATTAAGCTTTAAAATAAGAGAATATAGTACCATAGTGCTTCTTTAACAAAAGTTAGAAGAAAGGGTTCGTGAATCCAGTTATCATCAAAGCTAGAAGACTGATAAGGCTCCCTTGCCATGCTTACAACAAATCTAGACCCAGAAGATTCTCGAAAATGGCCCATTGGAATCTGACACACAAAAAAGAAAAAACCCATTACTCCAAAGACACAAAAACAATAATATATATGTATATATAGAGGGAAAAAAAAAAAAAAAAAAAACCCTTTTGAAATGAAAATAAAATTACCCATTGAGATTTTAATAATTTAACGCTATTGTAATTATCGAATTTGACGGTATCAAATTTCCAATCTCGACTCTGGAATGGCAGTTTGGCCTGACTAGATTTACTAATCAATCCTGTAAAAATGGCCAAAACAAAAATCACAACAAACTGAGAGAGAGAGAGAGAGAGAGAGAGGAGGGTAGAAACCTGAATAAATTACTGGAGACTGAGAAAGGACTGCCATCCTTAACTGGCTGCCTATTCGGTCTGAATTTTGTTAGCCTGATATTCCAAAGGCCAAAGGGAAGATGCTCCCTCCCCCCTATTCTACTCTTGCTCACTGCTCAGAACGTTCTTTGATAGACTCACACGGCGGAATCGACGGATATGGCTGGCACACGTAATTTCTCCAAAGTAGTGAGTCACATATCTACTTTATTATTTCATTTTTTTTTTAAATCCATTTATTTAGTTGTGAAATTGCTATATTAATTATCCTCATTTTTGGTTTCAAAAAAAAAAAATTATCCTATTTTTGCTCCTTTAATGGTCGATATTTAGCGTAAAGGATAATATTATTACCACAATAGATTGATTTTTTTACTTTTATGTTAAAACTAAATAATTTTTTATTTCCGTAAATTAATAATTTGATATTTTAAATGCTTGAAAATGTATACTTTAAGCAAGCTGACTAAATAATTTTGCTAATAAAAAGACCAAAATGCCTCTTCAATTAAAATTACTAAAATTGTTTTATATTTAGTCTTTTTAAGTTTAAATTTAAAATAAAAGCAAAAAAAATAATATATATTTTAAAACAAAACCTAAATAATTTTAGTTTAAATGTTTTTAATAAATTAGTTAAGGGTAATTTAGTCTTTTCACTCGCTAAGGTACACATTTAAAGAGATTTTAAATGATAGAACATTAGTTTGTAAAAATCAAAAGATATGTTAGTTTTTGCAAAAAATAAAAATAAAAAGTCAAAATAATATTTTTTTGTGTGGTTAATCATTATCTATCTATTTTGAGATTATTCATTACTTTATTTAGGAGATAGTAGAGCTACAACCACTAGATCACCACCATGCTACAAGCCTGTCTCATTTGTTGTTTCATCCACTAAAAAACCAATAACTCAACAAGGAGAAAAAAAAAACTAAATTTCATAATTACATGTCTCACTTGTTTCATCTATAAAAAAGTTGATAACTCAGCTAGGAAAAAATAATTATAGTTACATTATAACGTTTTTCTCGAAATTTTGAATTTTATTGATTCCAGTTCAATTATCAATAAAAAGGGTGTACATAGTATTTTGTTATAAGAGTAATATTTGGGCATTACAAACTTGCAAAACAGATTTATAATATGACATCATTTTAAACCACAAATAAAGAAATTGAACTGTGAGATAAAATGTGGTCAAAAATAATAAGACATTATGTGATGTAAATTTTTTTTTTTTAAATTTTGATGTCCTAGTATTTCTCTGTGGGGGGGCTAAATCACTAGTGATAGTCCTGATGGACGTGATGAGGGCCAGTGGACTAGTGAGGACTTAGGCCAAGGAGTAGAGTGCTTTGGTACATTTGGGAGTGTTTACAGGCGTTGGGTATGCACTGGTGTCCCTTGTTGTGATCATTTGTTATTGGTTAATAACGATTGGGAAAGAGTTTTGTTCATAGTCGTTTTTCTTTTTTAATGGGGAAGGGGATTTCTTCTATCCATATCTTTTTTTTTTTTTTTTTTTCAATGAGAATTAACCGAAAGGTGAGGAAGATGGTGATTAAAGTGGTATCTCCTCTTTGGCGTTACCATAGAAGTTTTGAACTCTGCTAACGAGAATGTTTGCTGAGGACCTTTGAGGCGGATCTTATCTCATCGAGAGATTGAGCAAGTCACTCTCATCCCACTGAATAGAGGATTAAGTGGGATGTGGTCCCACACACTCCACATTGAATGGTAGGCTGGTAGAAACGAGCCTTCACATTTACATTTAGCATCCCACGCACTCTATATCAGATGGTGGACTGATAGAAACGAGTCTTCACATTTACATTTAAAACCCCCGCAAAAGAGCTACCCACCGCTCAAACCCGTGACAACCACCTTACACATACCAATTTTTACCACTAGACTAGCCCCACTCGGTGGTGTGTTCCAACTTGATATTTGTTGGCTGCCTTTAACCTCTGTTTGCAGCATGGCTATTCACAACAAAGTATAGACTGAAAAGGTGGTGCACAATAGTTGGCTGCCTTTAAACTTGCACTTAGGGGTGGCAATTCGTGTTGTCGTGTCATATTCGTGTCGTGTCGAGGCATATATATAATGAGCAATTACCAAACCCAAACCCGACACGTTTATTATTCGTGTCATGATTTGTAAACCCACACCCGACACGCTAAATAAACAGGTTAACCTGTGAGCGACACATTTAACACGTTATTTAAATAGGTCGTATTCAGATCGTGTCCAACGTAACACGATCTGCTAACCTGTATACTATTAACCCGTTAATTGAACTCAATTTAACATGTTAATTTTAAATATGTTGTATTTGGTTCAACTTGACATAACGTATTAACCTATTAATTTTAACATGTTAACCTATTTCACATTTTCAATATAACTTGATATAATCTATTAACTTATTTTATATTTCCAATATAACCAAGCAACCATAATCAAATAAATATAACACACAATCCAAAGTTTAAAATCAAAATAAAACTTTCAATGTTTAGTACATAAAACATAAAAGGGAAGTTTTAAGTCTTGGTACACACAAGATAATACAATGTCTCAAAAAATTTAATCGTGTTACACGGGTCAATTTCGGGTTTAACAGGTTAACCTGCTAATGACCTATTATTTAATCGTGTTTAATCAGGTTTAACCTGTTTAAGACAAACCCAAACCCGCTAACTTCGTGTCGTTTTCGAGTCGTGTTATCGTGTCGTGACCTAAATTGCCACCCCTACTTGCGCTATAGCAACAGGTTGTGTTTGGGGAGTGGCTGTGTCAAGGAAAGGACCTAATTGGTTGCCATCACGTGGGTAGCATACTTGAGAAGTGACCTCGTGACAGGTAAAACTACCATAATAATTTCAATAACATACCCAATCCCATTGACCTGTGTTGTTTCTAGTCCACCAAATTTCTCTTTACAATTAAATAGGTGACTTATGGCTAGAGGGCATTCATCATTGTTGGACATTTATAATATATATATATCCAGAAGGCATTTTTTTTTATACCTATATACATATGTGTCATTTTAGCCAATAAAAATTTTTTTTGCATATTTTTTTATATTAAAAAATAAGAGAGAAAAATAACATTAATGATACACATTTTTTCATGCACTTCATTATAATTATTGGATTACCGATAGATGATGATCCAACGGCTAAAAAAAAATACTTACACATGAGTAAAAAAAAAATACCTACTAAATTGGCAACCATATATATATATAGGCGTATGTACGAGCGTATATAAATCATGTATGTTTCTGCTGGTTTCGCACAAGTGTTCAGTTTTAGACATTGATTGTTGAACTTAAAACACAAGTATAAGGCGATCGTCGCTGCAAAAATTGATGGTTGTTCTTAGCTGCCGCCATATCGAATACTCTGTCCCATTTCTCTTTCCTCTTTATTTCGGCTTGGCGAGCTTCGGATTCTCTAATGTCAATCTCATCGAGGCATGTTGAGTACAAGAATGGATCCATGTCTTCTAGCATAGCCTTCACGTTCTGAGTCAATTGGCGAACGCTTTTGCTCCAATGCCACTTGAGGTTCTTCTCTATGCCCTCTACTAATAGTGGAAACACTTCTTCGATCGCCATTGACGCCATTCTGACGAAGTGTTCGTTGTTCCACACATAGAGTGCCCGCTCAGCCACCTAAATTGATTCGAATATAAGATGTGTTAAAATTTCATGAGAAACTTGTGGACAGATATTTGTTCTGTTGTCTAGAAGACTTTTGGTTAGAAAATAAAAGGAAATGTTAGCATTCTGTGACTGAAGAAAAATCCAATAACTAGTTTGGCAAAACAAGTTGAAATTAAGCCATTGAGCTATATGAACTTTTTGTATTCAATTTATATATTTCATATGAAATGTTAGGGTAATGAATAAGAGAATATTAAAACAATAGAAACAATTTAAATATTTTTAAGAGGTTTCATTGAGTCAGGGGCGAAGATTGGTGAAGTGTACAAATTATTGTTTTCAATATTTTCGTGCACTTTTATGGAAAATTCAAACTATGCCCCTATTTGAAAAGAGAATTTTTAATTATAACCCCCCTTTTTTTTCTAAACTAAAAAAACTAATTTACTAAGGCCTAACTGTTCATTATGTGGGGGTCAGGGGTTCAAACCTTGGTAGTGTGTGTGTGTCATTTTCCTTTAATTTGTAGTAAGTGGTGGTCATTAGTTAAGCCCCATTTTAAAAAAAAAAAAAAAAAAAAAAAACTGTTCATTATGTAAAAAACCTACCTTAATTCTAGACTTTTAGGCATAAATTAATTTTAAAACCTCAAATAAACCTAGTTGTTGACTAAATGAGGAAATATATGTGTTCATATATCTTTTTTATGTATAGATCCATAAACAGGGGAAAAAAGAGTGTGAAGAAAAGAAATAAGGGGAAAAAAAAAAAAGATGGCCTAATGCCCTGGCCCCTAGGTCTGAGCGAGAAGAGGTCCAGTGGGGACATATGGCCTCACTAGATTTTGGGAAAAAAATATTATACATGTATTTTTTTAAAAGCAAAAATTCGTGCCCCCACTAAAAAAGTTATACATATGTTTAATATAACATTTTAATGTAACAAATATCTTGAGCTAAAACATCAACCGCCCTAAATTATATGGGGCCAAAATTATCTTGATTTTTCTTGGTAAGGCTTCTAAGACAATTACATACAAAAAAAAAAAAAAAAGGAGAAAATACAGTGGATCGGTTTTTTTTTTTCAATTTCTATACCGTATTTTTTAGAAAAAAAATCGTTTTAAAAATAATTTTGAAAAATGTCATTTTAAAAAAAAAAAGTAATTAGAAATCAATTTTCGAACACTGAGAACTAGTAACCAAAGGTATTAAATTTTTTTTTGAAAAAAAAAAGAGAGGAGAAAAATATTTTAACTAGTAATAGAAATAGGAAAAATAATAAAAAATACAACAAAGAGAAAAAAAAAAAAAAAGAACAACAAAAGAAAAAGAATGTCTTAAAACCGGTAACTAGTAGCCAATAACTAGTTTCAAATATTGGTAAATAGTAACTAATTTAAAAAATGATATTTTTCTAAACATAATTTTAGAAAATGACAATTTTCTAAAAAATGCGGTATAGAAGTTAGGAAAAATTGACCTACCGTGCTTTTCAAATTCTTTTTAAAAAAGGACCGTGTATGGCCTCATTTGCTCTTCTTAGTCCTTAGTAAAGACTAGATATGTGACTTTAACTTAGAAAATGTGTTTCATATAAGATTATTTAAGGGTCAGTAATAAAAAAAATTATTTTTGACTTGAGGAAGAAGCTCGAACTCAAAGTTGCAGACTCAAACTAGCTCATTACTTAGTTCCTTCAAAGTCAATAAGTCACAAGAGCAAGACTCAAGAGGAAGAGCCAATAGTAAAAGTTCAAATCTTTTCACGATTTTTTTTCCTCATTAAATTTTTTGTATTGAAGTTACAATTTGATAGAATTAGACATTTGAATATTTTAAATTAATGAAATAAAATTAAAGAACAAAATATGGATTTTTTTTTTTGAATTGCTTATTTGGATACTTTTTTTTTTTTTTTTGATATTTAGGAAATGAGTATGGAAAGATATTTCCAAAAAATATAGGCCCTGTTTGGTTCACTTATTTGAATATGTGTATTTGAATGGAAATTGTGGAATGGGTTATAATTGGAATGGAAGACATTTAAATGGAAAAAATAGTAGAATGGGTTATAATTAGAATGGGAGTATTGGAATGGACCATTCAAAAACACCTCTCCCCCTCCATTCTCATCCAAGACACAAAAATCCATTCAAATATCCAAGACACAAAAATCCATTCAAATAGTTGATATGACTGATGAACCATTTGAATGGAAAAACTGAATTGTTGAAACAAACACTCATTCCAAAAGACTATTTGAATGGAAAATTTAGAGTTGTTGAAACAAACACCCATTCAAATGGATTTTCCATTCCAATTGAATGGAATGGGCAAGCCAAACGGTACCATATATATATATATATATTAGGTTCTCCAAATTCTATTGATAAGATTGATAAAAAAGTTATCATAGAAATTAGAACATTTCAAGGAATGAAATTTCGTAACAATTGTAATACTTGAAAAGCATAAGACTTTTGATGTGAAAAATATACTTAGTATTATTTTCTTTTTAATCTTAATTAAATTATATGCTCCCGCTGAAGGAACTTCTGACTCCGCCCCTTGNAAAAAACCTAATTAACTAAGGCCTAACTGTTCATTATGTAAAAACCCTACCTCACTTCTAGACTTTTAGGCCTAAATTAATTTTAAAACCTCAAATAAACCTAGTTATTGACTAAATGAGGAAATATATGCATCTATGTATATATACATCCAAAACAGAGGGAAAAAAAAGATGGCCTAATGCCCAAGGGCAGAGCTAGAAGGGTCTAGCGGGGAAATATGCCCCCACTGGATTTTAGGGAAAAAATATGAGAAGTTTAAGTTGTGGTATATGTTGTATTTCTATTTTTGTCATTAAGTAAGTTGGACATTTAACTATAAATTTTCAAGCTAGGTTATATATTGAGTTTTGGACTAAAAGATGACCAAATAGCTAGTCAGCCCAAAAAACATTATACATGTATTTTTCAAAAACAAAAATTCGTGCCCCGACTAAAAAAGTTATATATATGTTAATGTAACATATGTAACATATATCTTGGCTAAAACATCAAAACTTAATGGCCCTAAATTATAGTGGGCTAAAGCTATCTTGATTTTTCTTGGTCGGGTTTCTAAGACTATTATGTTAAAAAAAATTATAAAAATACGGTGGGTCAGTTTTTTTTCAATTTTCGTATTGCATTTTTTTAGAAAAAAATATTATTTTTTAAACTATTTTGGGAAAAACACTATTTTTAAAAATAGTAACTAGTAACCGTTGACTAATTTTCGAATAATGGTAACTAATAAGTAGTAACCAAAGGTATTTAAAATAAAAAAAATAAAAGGAGAGGTGAAAAATATTTTAATTAGTAATAGGAATAGAAAGAATAATGAAAAGTAAAAAAAAGAGGGAAAAAAAAAGAACAACAAAAGAAAAAAAAATTCTTATAACTGATAACTAAGGGATAATTGTAAAAAAATACCCTCATGTTTGGATGTTCTGTAATTTAAACCTTGAAGTTTGGATTCCGCAAAATAATACCCTGATATTACGAATTTCTGAAAATTACCCTGTGTTGATTTTTAACTGATAAAATACAATAATATCCTCAAAATTAAGATGAATAATATGGATTAATCTAGTTTTAATAGAGGATATTATTATTTTTTCATTCCTAAAATTGGTCAAAAAATCTGTCCAGGGTATTAATTTTTAGAAATTCTTAATCTCAGGGTATTATTTTTGCAGAGTCCAAACTTCAGGATTTAAATTGCAGAATACCCAAACTTCAGGGTGTTTTTTTACAGTTATCCCGGTAACTAATAAGCAGTTTCAAACATTGGTAAATAGTAACCAATTAAAAAGTGGCACTTTTCTAAAAATAATTTTAAAAAATAGTATTTTTCTAAAAAAATGTAGTATAGAAGTTGGAAAAAAAATGACATACCATATTTTTAAAATTCTTTTCAAAAAAAGCCGTGTATAGCTGGTTTCCTTTTCTTGATCCTTAGTAAAGATTAGATTTGTGACTTTAACTTAAAAAACGTGTTTCATGTAAGATACTTAAAAAAGGGGGCTATTCATGACTTGTGGAATAAGCTCAAACTTAAAGTTGCAGGATCAAACTAGCTCGTTGCTTGGTTGCTTCAGAGGGTAAAAGTCAGTAAGTCACAAGAGTAGGAGCTAGTAGCAGCAGTTCAAATCTTTTCACGATTCTTTTGCCCTCGTTTAGTTTATTGTATCGAAGTTACAATGTCATAGGATTAGACATTTGAATATTTTAAATTAAAAAAATAAAAGTAAAGAACAAATTATGGAATTTTTTTTTTTGAATTGCTTATTTGAATAGCTTTTTTATTGTTGTTGTTGATGTTTAGGAAATGAGTATGGAAAGATATTTCAAAAGAAAATTAGGTTCTCCGAATTTTATAGGAATGAACTATAGGCAACAAGTGTAATGCTTGAAAAGCATAATACTTTTGATGTGAAAAATATACTTAGTATTATTTTCTTTTTAATCTTAATTAAATTATATGCTCCCGCTGAAGGAACTTCTGACTCCGCCCCTTGCAAATGCCACACTCAAAAAATTTATGGCTCTGTCCCTATATTAAGTTATGGTTGGTTTATTTTGTTAATTTGGTGTCAATTCTAGGAGGACTCAAAAGAACTTCAAGAAAGTATCAGCTAAAAAAAATTACGATAAGAAAGACCTAGATCAAAATTTCAAGGATTTTATTGGTGATTTTCTGCTCATTAGCAAAAAATTAAAAAAAAAAAAAAAAAAAACTACAGTGAAAAAGAATGCAAGCTTACATGGGAGTTCCAGCTGTTGAGGCATCTAGTGATCTGAGCACACAAAGGCATGGCCAATTTTCTATACTGATCAGGATCTATATTCTCCACCAGTTCCTCCAATTCCCCAATAAGCAGAACCTCCTTTTGGCAATTAGTGACAGGCCAATACTTCAAAATCCCTCTCACCACAACCCCACCAAGAGCAGGCTCCTTCTGCACAAACTGACACACACAATAAGCCAGCTGCCTATGGTAGCCCTGCATTCCTTTGGTCTTATGCAGAGGAATAAGGACTCTCATCAAAAACAACTTGTGCTCTTCCTTGAGTGGAACTGTGAAGCCATTGATAATACTTCCCCATATCTCAAGCAACTCTCCAATCCCACAGTGCTTCTCCGTTTCGAATACGTAGTTCAAGAACACATTGGTCATCGCTTTCCTCATGTAGGAGCGGTAGAAAGTGAACCTTGTGTAGATTCTGTGGTAGACGTTCTTCAAGCTCTCGCGTTCCCTCGGATCTTCGGATTGGAAGAGGGGGAGAAGCCTCCCAAGGAAATGGTGATCAACATAAGAACTTAGAGTCTTTGGATCCGTAGTTGTGACAAGTCTCAAGAGTATATCGTAGACTAATTGAAGATGAGACCACGTTCGACAAAACTTGGAAACGGGGTCTTCTTCATCGGGGAAATCCGAGTCTGAGGTGATGGAGGAGGAGGGCTTGGAAGGTGGAGGGAGTGGCCTTAAAATGTTGGCAGAGATCATCTCCATGAGAGCTGACAACACTTGATGATGAAGAGGCTTTTTCGAGGTTCTTACGATGGAGAGGAGCTGGATGAGCCTGTGGCGCTTCTCGTCCTGCTGAGAAGGAGATTCGGATGGATCAGTGAAAGAGAATATGGAGGTGCAATGAGAAGTCATAGAAAGAATTTTCTCATTTTCGGAGTTGGCATCTTGATCAAAGAGGGTCTTGAGCGATGTTCTATTCGGTGAGGCTTTCGGCGAGTTGCATTGGCCATTCATTTTGTTCCCCTCAGGTGTTCTTCTTTCTTCAACTTCTTCCATCTGTTTGCTGTGTTTGAATTGATTGTACAAAGTTTGCACATGAAAGAAAGGGCCTTGGGGTGGTTGCTTTAGTACATGATTGTGTTACTCGTTGTGTTGTGAAGAAAGAGGCCAAAAGACAGCGATGCTATATAGACAAGAAGCGTTGTAATGTCCGCTCAACTATGGGAGCGCAAGAGAATTGGATCCCAACACAAATGCACGAGGTGAGTTCTAAAAGCTTTCATGGGTGAGTGCCACGTGGATATCTCGGTGCTTATTATTTGAAAAATTGGGTAGAAATTATTAGTTATTGTAAGTTGGTGGAGTAGAGAGCAGCTTGTGGCAATTACACTTTTAATAGGCCTACATGTGCCTCACCAACCTATCAGTCTCGCCATCCTGTTAGTCGTTATGAGTAACCCTGGACAGTTCGGCCTAGGTCCTCGAATAACACATCAATTCAATGTGAAATTAAAGTTTCGAAGTCCACATCAAATTACGTGCACGATAGTCTAGTTTCCATGGCATGTAGGTTTTTTGATGGTTTTTAAGATCCATACTACAAACGAAGTTACAGACTTAGCCTATTCATAGTCATATTAACTTGTAATACTTATTTCGAATCCTCAAGGGAGATTTTTTTTTTTCCACTATATGAAGTTAACATAAGAGGAAAAATTATTAGTTTAAGCAAATAATGTTGATATAGGTTTGGGTTTAGAATTGTTGGACAGCTGAACAAAACTAGTACTAATCCAATCGAAACCACTTTTCAGAATAATTTGTTTAAGAGTAGTCATTATATCTATCATAGTCCTAACTAGAATGACTATTGATCAATAAAGCAATTCAAAATGTGTCATTCTACCTCAAAATAGTCTTAATTTCATCCAATTTCTTTTTTTCAAAATTTTGTGATGGACAGACATTTTTGTCTGTTTTAAGCAATTATATCCAATATGGATCCTTCAAGTAGCATGAAGGTGTTGTGACTATAGCTGAGAAGTTCTGAAATAGTTTTATACCGGTTTTTAGGTATACGTTTTATTTGTAAAATATTCGGAGTATATATTTACAACATAACCTATGGTTTTTCATGTATAATTTGGTATTCATTTCATTTATAAAATGCAAGTGGCATACATTTCTCCCAAAAGGAGTATGAATCTATTAAAAATCAAAATTGGGTATTTATGTAAATATGCTTTACGAATAAGTAATTGTCTACCTAGATTTCCCAACCCATCAACAACAGCCCAAATTTTTGGCTGGTTTGGCAAAGATAAGAGGCTTATAGATTGCGAAAGAACTAGAGTTCGTGAAATCATCGCGTGGCTACTACAATCTTTTGACCTTTTTTATACTCAGCTCGCTCGAGTAAAAGTTCTGTATTCTATTCATTTGAACTTACAATATCTTGACTTTTCAGTTTTCACTATTTATTTATCCAGATTAGCTTAATGGTTAAACTAAGAATCAGCTCCCTTTATAACAGCAGAGATTCATATGGTCATGTTTATATTAGCAAATGGCACTATGGCAGTATTTAGGTGATTAGGTAGTAGTTTTATCATATGTTTTTAAGTCTTATCCTACTTATTCAGATAGAAGCCCCTAAATTTTCAATTATATAAGTTGATAAATCCTTTTCAACAATGCCTCAAACCCNTTTTTCCACTATATGAAGTTAACATAAGAGGAAAAATTATTAGTTTAAGCAAATAATGTTGATATAGGTTTGGGTTTAGAATTGTTGGACAGCTGGACAAAACTAGTACTAATCCAATCGAAACCACTTTTCAGAATAATTTGTTTAAGAGTAGTCATTATATCTATCATAGTGCTGACTAGAATGACTATTGATCAATAAAGTAATTCAAAATGTGACATTTTACCTCAAAACAGTCTTAATTTCATCCAATTTCTTTTTTTCAAAATTTTGTGATGGACAGACATTTACGTCCCCAGTTTTAAGCAATGATATCCAATATGGATCCTTCAAGTAGCATGAAGGTGTTGTGACTATAACTGAGAAGTTGTGAAATAGTTTCATACCGGTTTTTAGGTATACATTTTATTTGTAAAATATTTGGAGTATATATTTACAACATAACCTATGGTATACACTTTTAGGTATAGTTGTTATATATTTTCATGTATAATTTGGTATTCATTTCATTTATAAAATGCATGTGGCATACATTTCTCCCAAAACGAGTATGAATCTATTAAAAATCAAAATTGAGTATTTATGTAAATATGCTTTACGAAAAAGTAATTGTCTACCTGGACTTCCCAACCCATCAACAACAGCCCAAATTTTTGGCTGGTTTAGCAAAGATAAGAGGCCCATAGATTACTACAGAAATCGCGTGGCTACTACAATCTTTTGACCTTTTTTATACTCACCTCACTCGAGTAAAAGTTCTGTCTTCTATTCATTTGAACTTACAATATCTTGACTTTTCAGTTTTCACTATTTATTTATCCAGATTGGCTTAATGGTTAAACTAAGAATCAGCTCCCTTTATAACAGTAGAGATTCATATGGTCATGTTTATATTAGCAAATGGCACTATGGCAGTATTAAGGTTATTAGGTAGTAGTTTTATCTTATGTTTTTAAGTCTTATCCTACTTATTCAGATAGAAGCCCCTAAATTTTCAATTATATAAGTTGATAAATCCTTTTCAACAATGCCTCAAACCCTCAACTCTGTTCTTTTTTTTTTTTTTTGTTCTTTTCTAAAGACAAAATTAAATATATTTTTTTCAAGTCGTATAATTCATAACAAAACATGGGTTACTATTACCAAATAAAGCTGAAAGTACTTGCCTATGAAAATTAGTATCAAAATCAAAACCACACTCCCCAAGAAACATTTAATTATATAATATTCCTTTTAAAAAGAAAAAAAAAACTAGAAATAAACAGCCATAATATTTTCCACGTATTTCCCTACGAAATTCACATATTCTTATTAGGATAATGCTAGGTATAAGTATGATTAATTTATTTGTAATAAATTTTAATACATAAATTATGCCAACTCAAATGCCACATGAGTTATTAGTATTAAAAATTTGGTACTATTATCCATCTTGTTATTTTTATTATTATTAGAGGGGAAAAAAAAACTAAATATACTTGAAACTTTGGCTTCCCCTGTTCAGAAAAACACTCTCAAGAAACCAAAAATGAGTCCATTATAAAAGCCCTCAAAATCCAACTCTCTCTCTCTTTCTTTCCGGGAAAATCCTCCATGTTCGTCTCTGCAAAAGAAAATCAAATAATAATTACTAAATTATTAATTATTTATTATTGTCATTATTATTATTTGATTCGCAGTTGACGGCCATGGAAACCGCTTCGGCGATAATTAAGGATCTCGGTGCGGACTTACCGCCAAAATCTCATCTCCATTTTCCTGCACACAACGGCTTCAACTCGCCGGAGGTTCAGATTCCGGACATAGAGATGACGTCCGTACACTCGGTGGGTTACACGAGCCTGAGGGACCTCATGCCGTCGTCGTCTTCTTCGCCGGCGGCGATGTCTCCGACGCCGAGTTCCAGCTGGTACGAGGTTCCGATCAAGAATCCCCTGGTGAAGCACGCGGCCATGGCGTATCTGCAGCCGATGTCGTCGCCGCCGGACACTGGGGACAAGGGCCTCCTCGCGAGGCTCAAGGAGAAGTGCCTGTGCGGCGGCGCGTGGGGTTGCTTTGGGTGGCTCAACGACGTCGTTTTGGGGACTGTGAGGGAATTTTGGAGGGGGAGAAGAAGAGTTCGAAATGGGGATAAAGACGATGATGATGATGATGATGATGAAGAAGAAGAAGATGAGGACGAAGACAATGAGAAAGTTGACTGAGATAGAGAAGAGGGGCTTTTTCGGAAGTTTCGGTTTTGACTGGTAGATGAGTCATAAGAGTGATTACAATCTGTTAATAGAATTTTTATTTTTTTATTTTTGAACAACAACATTTTTTGGGGTAGACTTAGTGATTTGTAAACTGTAAATATATATTTATATTTTTGTCTTGATTGGATTGAATAGAGTATTTGTGACGTTTGGGTTCGAATCTTTTTGGATAGAATGATTGATTCATAGAAGACAAAGAATTTGACTTTCTGGTACTTAATCAATTCTATTTTCATTCTTTTTTTTTGGAAAAAAAAAAAAAAAAGAGAGAATGGGGATACGAAATTTAAACCTGGATATTATAAAGTGAATATAATTACCGATCAAATAAATTAGCGCATTCACTCAGTTATACTTTTCCTATGCAATAGAGAATTGCATCTGAGTTAAATAACTTGGATCCAAATCCTATATTGCACCTGTTTGAATGGCGAACCTAATGAGCCAATTATACTTAGACACGAGTGTCGTATAATTCTTTTAGTTCGTTGTACGACTAAATACTCTCTTAATTATTTCTAGCCTTCTCTTTTGCGTTGGAGTAGCAAAATTGGGAAATGAGGAAAAAAAAAAAAAGAACTGTAAATCTAAATAGTTAGAGAGAAATGAGAAAAATAATCTATAACTATTATTTTTTTATTTACATCTCCATTAGTAGGTGGAATTAAAATCGACTCATTTTCTCGTTTTTGTTTATTAATACATACCTATTCACAATTTATGAACAAAATTAAACCTTATTACTAAAATATTCATGCACATAAAATGAGATGTTAGTGTTATTTTTAAAAGTCAAAAAGGGTATGCAAGTCACTTAATAATTAGCTAAATTATATGAAGAATAAAATTGAGAAACTATTAAATTGTATCTCTCTTTTCTATATTAGTAATTATGTAAAAGGGACCAGCAATATGCCGTCTCATTTGTTATCTCATCAGTAAAATATAGACAAATCATCATAAAATAAAATTCTAATTTAATAAATTAATTAATTTTAGAATGTGGTTACTAAATAGGTTAATATCTCAATTTTTGTCCTAAATTTTTTTGTATCAACACATGTGGAATATAAGTTGTCGTCATCTAATTGGTATATTAAAATTTATTACGAATATAGTAAACATTATCACCAATTAAGTGGTGACAAATCACATGTATAATATCTCAATTTTTGTCCTAAATTTTTTGTATCAACACATGTGGAATATAAGTTGTCGCCATCTAATTGGTATATTAAAATTTATTACGAATATAGTAAACATTATCACCAATTAAGTGGTGACAAATCACATGCCACATGTGTTATTATTAAAAATTATCACATGTCACTTGTGTTAGTATTAAAAATTTAGTACAAAAAATTGGTACCTCAATCATTATCCTACTAAAAATGTTGAATTGTCCATGTGGATGAGACTCGGGATAGGAAAGATCTCATTTCGATTAAGGACGTCTCCTAAGTTAGTGAAAAAAAGTTTCGTACTTGTGTAGCTTTCCAAAAAAAAAAAGCCCGTGAATAGGGATAAGGGAATTACTTTCTCGTATTGTATACGGTTTGTTGCCAAATTATTGATTTTTAATTAGCACATGATTTAATATAGTATTTTTTTAGTTGATTGAAAGACTAATGACAAACACCACTAATAATACTAGAGGCTTTTTAATTGGGTGGTCCGTAGTATGGGAATACTAATGATTTCCTATTATTATTGTTTCTTTAAGGATTAGATCAATTATAATCAAATCAATATTGGATTAAAAAATCTAAAAAATCATAATCGTATCAAATATAAGTAGAGAATAACATATCGAAATTGAATTGAGAGATTTTGTGATCTAATGAAGATTTGACTGTTGGAGATAAAATGTCTATAGCTAGAATTAATAAGAGTAACTTTCTTATCAAGCTTTTGCCTGAGCTCTGCTAGGATGTTTGGCTCGCTATTCGCTAAGGTTTTTTAAACAAATAATATTATTAGACACCTATAGATGTAAGAGTCCGTGGATTGGTCCCATATATATATATATATGGAATACTTCTCAATGGTTACAATTTTTTTGTGACTATGGATGGGTACTTAAAAAAGTAGTGATAGCATTAAATTTTTTTTGTCAGTATTAAATATTTTTGGTCAACCACTAAACTAATCACCACCGTAAGATATAGATCTAATGGCTTAAACCATTGTAACCATCTATGGGTAAATATTGTTGTAACCATTTAAACCAAACCCATATGTATATATATATAATGTTATGGCACAACACCTATTAATAGTTTATTACTCAATGATTATAATTAATAAACTGACTACAATAGGATTTCTCATACTTTCTCTCATATATATATATATATATAAGGTGATGTTTCAATAGAGTTTTTCGTTTTTGCTCCATAGATGGGTACTCTAATTTGGGCCATTAGATTTTAATCTAGTGGTTATAATAATATTAGTAATTTATAAAAAAGAAAAATCTAATTAATATGTATATATATATATGGAAAGTTATTTATGATTAAAAATATTGGCTACCTGTTTATGACCTATGAGTTGGATATTTTTTTTTCAATCATCTTTCCATTATTTTTTTTTTTGTTTTTTAAGGGAACTAATGTTTTTTTTCCCTTTGATTGAATTTTTTTTTTAGCATAACTAACGTTATTTTTTTTTAAGGAACTAAAGTGAATTTTTTTTTTATCATTTTTGGTGTTTACGCGTATTTTTTAAGTCATATTTTCAATCAAAATTAATTTTTTTTGTTTCTTTTCTTAGGTTGATCATGATGTACTGTTATGTATATGTTGTACTTTTTGAAGAAAGACTCGGAATCTTTAGGCCTTTAGTTTCTATATCTCTGATGGTTTCAACTAGAAAAATGTGTCTCTAACTTCATATGTCACCTGTATGGCTACCAATTTACCAGTTCTAAGGATTTATGAGTAGTAAATAATGATTGAATATGAAAATAACTCTTAATTTATAAATTTTCTTGAGTCAACTCCCTTATTGGTGGGAATGTTTTTAAGTCCTAAGGTTCAATAATTCTTTCGAGCTACATCTAGATTAATATGTCTTTGATCCAAAAAAACAAAACTAACTAACCATTTATTTATTAAAATTTGAAAACGTGGATATCCTTAAAACAATAATTAAAAAAAAAAAGACCAAACGTTATCAAAACAATTTTAAAAAAAATAATCATATATATCAAATTATTAAATAATAATAATTTTGATTAAAAACAATTCCTTAAAAAATCATTCCAAATTATTTTCCTTAAAAAATCATTCCCAAATCTTATTCCCAATTCAATGGAAAGAGAATTCTCTAAAAAATTGGAATGAGAATGGTTGTAGGTAAAAATAACTTGTTATTGCAAGTCATTTTCAACTTGGTCAAAGTACCCATCCATGGAGCAAAAACAAAAAACTCCATTAAAACATGACCTATATATATAATTATAAGTATAACCGGAGTTTATTTTTAGGCTTTATTTCATTTGCCAATAATTTTGGTTACAAATTATGTATGTGACTGCAAAGAGGGAGAAGCACAGCATTACTAACTATTAGTCTATAAAATTTTAAATTCACAAAATTCATAAACAGCATTCAAAAAAGATTTATACTGGACTGTCAAGCTTTATTATTATTTCTTTTTATAAGGAGACTGTCAAGCTTTTGATTGGTCAACAATTCAAACTAAGATGGTAAACCGCTATCTATAATGCATTGTTCTATCCAAGGTGGGATGGTACTTCTTTCTTTATGAAATTCCATTTTTTATGGGTTTTTTTTTTTTTTTTGGCGGCTATTTGAGTTGTCTTAGCGTGTAGAATAGAATGAATAGTTCATGGTGGCCATGGCTGTCGGTGTTCCACGTTTAATGTGTTCTACATTATAATCATTAATGCTATGAAATTAAAGCGGAATGCCAACTCGTTTATGTGATATGGCCTATTGACTATGAGTAGGATATTATTTTTTTTTTTTTTTTTTTGGCGGCTATTTGAGTTGTCTTAGCGTGTAGAATAGAATGAATGGTTCATGGTGGCCATGGCTGTCGGTGTTCCACGTTTAATGTGTTCTACATTATAATCATTAATGCTATGAAATTAAAGCGGAATGCCAACTCGTTTATGTGATATGGCCTATTGACTATGAGTAGGATATTATCCAAGACCATGATCCTTCCAAGTAAGGGAAAGAAATAATTCAATAAATAAGAAAATGAGATCATCCGTAATCTGAAAGTTTCCAATTTTACTTGCATGAATGAAATCCATTTTATGGAAACTTTGCTATAAACACGTACTAGGTCTTGGTTAAGTAATACACACTCTCTGAAGTGAAAGTATTTATTAATTTTTATGTTCACAAGTGAAAATAATGATGAAGATTTTAAAATGTAAATGATATTCCAGTGCCAAATGGAATAAAATAACTCCTCTATTTACACTCTTTTTTAAGGAAGATGCTTGAACAATGTATCTAACTAGACATGTCTCACAATATTTATTATCTGTTTATGTGCTTGTATGTTCGTTAACTCTATTAGAAATAACTAGTCTCACCAATAATCACCGCATGAGCAATTTCCATCTCTGAAATGGTGGAAAACCTTAGAATCCCCTACCACTATTTCTCTTTTGGTTCTCTCTGAAATCTTCTTTATGGCACCATGGCAATCTTTACAAATTCTGGTGTTTTTCCTTACAAGAACAGGGTTTCCAACCTTTGTGGAGATCAGCCCAAAACAGACTGCCAATCTTACGCTGTGATAATCTGGGGAGCTTGCTCTTTTGTTCTTCAATTCTAGTGGCCTGAATTTGGTGATTCTATGAACACTCGTTTCTTCCCCTAATTTCCTCAAGAGTATACCTAATACATGGTAAATCATGTTGCTTTGATCGTGTGACCTATCGTGATTGACGAATCTGTGTACCTTACATTCGGTCTCAACCAAGCTGCACCCAACAGTTTTATCTGATCCTGTTTGTTTCATGAGAGATTTGACCCGTTCTACATCTGCCCACCGTTCAGCTTCAGCATACAAATTAGAAAGCAAAACATAGCACCCTGTGTTATCATGTTCCAAGCGAAAGATGTGCTCTGCAGCAAGTTCAGCAAGTTCAATATTTCTATGGTTTCTACTAGCAGTAAGTAATGATCCCCAGATCCTGGCCGTGGGTGCCAAAGGCATTTCTTTGATAAAACTCTTGGCTCTGTCAAGATCACCTGCTCGACCAAGTAGATCAAGGATACAACCATAGTGCTCTATCCCAGGATCAATCTCGTAGTCTATTTTCATCGAATAATAGAACTCCCACCCCACATCTACCATGCCAGATATGCTACAAGATGTTAACAAGGAAACAAAGGTGCTGTAATTGGGTTTTACATCATTGTCCCTCATCTCAGAGAACAATTCAACTGATTCTCTCCCAAACCCATGAATAGCATAAGACATAATAATAGTGTTCCATGAACTAACATCCCTGTCTGATATCCGATCAAAAATTTCTCGAGCAGTATCTAATTCACCACATTTTGCATACATGTAGACAAGTGAATTCAAGGTATATGAATTTTGATTGTGCTCCCATTTTGATATATAACCATGAATTTGCTTTCCCTCCCTGAGTAATGCTACTTCAGAATAAGCTGGAACGATGCTAGCAATTGTAGTAGCATCCGGTATTAGAGGCTTAATCAAAAGTTCTTGAAATAGTTCTAACGCTTCCTTATTCCGTCCATTTTGTATGTAAGTGGAAATCATGGAATTCCATGTTATCAAGCTCTTTTCCGTCATTTCACCAAATATATACTCTGCCAATTTTGGCTCGCCAAAGGCCCCGTAGAGATCAGTCAAAGCAGTTTCCAAAACAACATGAGGGAGAAAGCCTTTTCTACTGGCATAACCATGAATAGATTTACCGTCCAAGAAGGCTCCTAACTGCGTGCAAGACGGGAGCAAGTTTATCATTGTAATAACATCAGGGTTCAAGTTATCAGCTTCTTGCATCCTTCTCAAGCAAGCAAATGCCTCTAGAGGTCGTGAATTCAGAACATAGCCACCAATCATTGCATTCCAAACCACAATATTTCTCAGAGAAATCTCACAAAACAATCTCTCCGCATAGTCCACCCTACCACACTTACTGTACATATCAAGTAGCGAAGTCTGAACCATGACATCCAACTCAAACCCACATTTCAGAACCTGGCAATGAATTTCTTTCCCACTTCGGAGAAGACGCTCCATAGAACAAGCATTAATAGTGCTGATCATGCTGAACCTGTCCGGCTTCATTCTAAGCACCTGCATGTCCAATAAACACATCAACGAGCTTCTACTATCCCCAACGGCAACATAACCACTAATCAAGGAATTCCAAGATACCAGGTCCTTCACAGTCATTTCTTCAAACACTTTCAGTGCATACTCAATACAACCAAGCTTACCATACATAGATATAAGCGAACTACAAACACAAACATCTGAATCCAACCCAAGCTTAAACAACTTGCCATGAGCCTTTTCTCCCTCATCAAACGACACCGTCGCACCGCAGGCCTTGATCACAATTGGGTAGGTGAGCTTATCAGCTCGAACCCCTTCGCTTCCCATTCTGTGATAAAAATCAATGGCTTCCCAGAACAACCCATTTTCCGCAAACCCTCTAATCACAAGATTCCAAACATATGCATCGGAATGTTTCATTTTCTCGAACACGTAAACTGCATCCCTCATGTGCCCAGAATCGATATGGCTCCGAAGAGCCTGCATAAGCGACAAGTCTCGAGCTTGTTCGACTGAGCGCTGTGAAGTCTTTGACTTCTTTCTACCAAAACGAAATGGTTTCGAGGCTCCTGGGTTAACGACGACGATGGAATCTTCCTTGGGTTTGGAATCACTCGATCGTTTACCCGAAAGATTTCTGGGTGTTACGGAGTTGTGGTAGTAGTTGTAGTGAGATAATGCTACAGCCATTTTTGGAAAGTTGCAGGGTTTAAGCACTGGAGAATTAGAGATCTGAACCCATGTGAAGAGAATCCTTCTTCATCTATGTTATCGTTAAATTTCGAAGTTTCATGACGAGGGAGGAAGATATTGTAGCCTCGCGCTCTGAGGACAAGACAAAGCGTCTCTATCAACTCTACGTAGCTGATCAGACAAGACGACTAGATTCAGAAGCATTACTTTTTTCCTTTATAATAAAAAAGACTCTTTTATAATAAAAAGGCGGATGCCCGTGCTGAGTCACTTCTTAGAACCACTTCTATCTTAGAACCACTTCTATTCGGTTGGTTTTCTAATTCTTAGAGCCACTTCTATTTTTTAGAGCCACTTCTATTCGGTTGGATTTTCAAAGATGATACGGGGACTCAACCATGACCTCGCCCTCTCCTCCCTAAATGAGAACAGAAGCATTACTTTATTACATTTCTCTAAGAATCTCCGATAAACCATATGTTAAGTCCAAAATTGAGATTCACTTCACATCTTTATTCCGAGAAACTCTCACATTAAGCATTATGTCAGTCACACACAGACAAACACACGTGATTACTTGAATAATAATAAAAAGGTCTCATGAGAGTTGAGAATTTGAGTTGAGACTGACTGAAACATTTATTTTTATTCATTTTGTGTGATAAGATTAACTGAATTCCACGAAGCCTCAAGCGTGAAGAAGAGCTTAAGGTGAAAAGCAAAATATTCACAATCACAACTCAGATGGTGAAACAACATTGGCGTTCCTAAAATCATAAAACACGTCTAGCAAATTGGAACTGGAACCAAAACCAAAACCAAAACCAAAAGGTTTCATATGGGAATTTTATGGGATTATTATCATTATTATTATTTTTTTAGAGCACCCTGAAGGCGGGTCATTCAATTGAATTCATTGAATCAGCAAATGCATCAGGCTTCTCAGGGAAACCATTAGATCATTTCATGAAATTCAGGGCGACCATTACATTAATTTCTCGGTTTGCTTTCTTCAAGTTGTCATCTCTTCTCCATTTGCATAGTCCTTACAGCTCCATTCTCATTATGCGGACACTGCCAATGAGACTGAACTATTGCCCACATATCATAAGCCTCTCAAGATATCTACAAACGATCTGCAAGCAGGAGTGAAAGATGGTCATGTGCGAGTCTATAAGATATAAAACAGGAAAAACAAAAAAAGGTTAGTAATCAATCTCAGACGTAAAGAAAATCCTGATACACAAATGCTTACAGGAATTCATGGCTCGTTAAAGTGATGATCTGCGAAACCGAGATCTGGAAGGTCAGAGGCCACCGAGAACCTTAACCATCCCTTCTTCTCAGTATACTTGAGACAAGGCTGCATAACAAGCCCAATTATCACAGCCAAGATGCTTAACACCATAACCTTGTAAGAAGCAAGAGCTAAAACCACAAAAATCAATAGAGTTGGGGGAATACACAACAAAATTGCACCAGCTGTACCAACAGGAATCTTATAAGGCCGAGATGCAGCTGGATATTTTATCCTTAACTTCACAAACGCCATGAACTCCATTATCATCCCAAAACAGTACAAGTAGTTTTCCGCTGCTACAATCTCTTGGAAACTCAACCATGAAAGTAGAATCACCCCAGATGCAGAGAATAGAATTCCTATCAGAGGAGTTCCGTACCGAGACTGGTCGCCAAAGAATGCCGGAAGCATACCACGGTACGCCATTCCCTGAAGCTGATAGGCATCACTACTCATCTCAGCCACAAACATCCCCATGTTTGACAAAGCAGATGCAGCTTGGACCCAAAATCTTAACCACACACCACCTAGCATTTTAGCAATTTCTGAGAAGTAACCGTCGGACCAGAGTTCACGATCAACTGGTATAGCTCCCGTCCCTATCAGAAGAGGAAAAATGTACCCTGATAAAACCAAGATAAGAGCATAAAATAGAGCTTTTGGAAGCGTCTTGCTTGGGTTTTCTACCTCCCCTGCCAGTGTACTAATTGAATCCCAGTAATTTAGATTCCAAAACAAAACATTTAAGTACAATGCCCAGTTCACATTTTGCAGATCCGCCACAAGCCACCTCGAGGGTTCAAGCTTGGGAATTGCAATAAGTCCCATGAATATGAAAGGAAGAAGTGAAAACACTCCTAGTAAAGTAGCAACCCAACCCACTATAGTTAAGCCCCTATAGTTCAAGTAAGTGAAAAGCGCAGTCAAACACAGAATGGCAATTACTCTGTATGAGCCAGTTTCCAACTCCGGAATCGCTGATTTCATATAGTCTAGGAATAAAACGGGATATAGAGCATTGTCAATGACCCCACTGAGCCATTTCATCCATCCTTGCTGGAAGCCCCAATAAGGACCCAAAGCTGACGAAACCCAAACAACATATCCGCCATTTTCTGGAAACATGGTTGCCATTTCTGCAGTTATCAAAGCCTCCGGAACACTCCATATGAGTGCAAAAACCAGAAAACCCAGAAGGGCTAAGAGGGGACCAGCTGCCTGGACACTGTCTTCAACTCCAAATGGACCCCCAGAGACCTCGTAGAAGATCAAGAATACAAGAGGTACAATCGAAACCTTATGAATCCTCTCTAGTTTAGGAGAAAAGCCTTCCCCTATATGAACATACACAGCACTACTGGAGTCCATAATTGGATAAGAAGTTTGCCTAGTCAATGAACTTCTCTGCTTCTGCATAAAACGTTATATTTGAAAAAATTACAAACATGGTGGAAAATTACAAAACCCTCCCTTAACTATAAACCTGTTTCTCAGGCCTACAACAAAGACAAAAAAGGGTATCTCTCAAGTCTCAAAATAAGTACTAACCATTAGTTCTAACTTTCAGCAATTTAAATTAAGCATAATCCCACTGGTTCTTTGTCATAAGCGATGCCATTGCCATGTTTAGATAACTAATCATCTTAACACGCAAAAGTGCGTGAATAAACAAAGAATATTTGTTGTTCCTAAAGAGGCCTATATACTTGTGATCATGTTAAGGTCAATATGCTAAAAGAAAAATAAAAAGGCTTATTTACCAGTAAAATGAACAAAGCCATGGTTCTGAATCAACTTAGGTATGTTAAAACAAAGCAAGAGAGGAAATCAAAATTCAACATTTCAGGATTTTGTCACAAAACTTAAATGTAATATTAAAAAGAAAAAAGAAAAAAGAAAAACCCTCATCAATCTTACAATTCCCTTGGTTGGGCGACACATAAATTGTAAGTTCCTCCTCTGTTTCATACAACAAGAATCAAATTACTCCACCAAACTTCATGCAAATGTGGGCATTTTCCGGCACAGACAGAATACCAGCACGCGAAATTAAACGAAATAAAAATGTGGGTTTTTCTCAGAACAGCCAAACTAACGACGTAACTAAATACACACTGAGACTATAGTAACAAAGACTTACGACATCAAGTATTCAAGAGAAATAAGGTTACCTTCTTTCTTTTGGGGTCAAAGATTCAGGACCAATTCGAACCAGAGATTCATACCCAAGAAAGAAAGAAAGAAAAAAAACGAAGAAAAGCTTTAAAAAAAAAAATGAAGAAGAAGAAATTATATATAAAGTAGCACAAACCATTAGAAGAAGCAAAAGGCGAGAGTTTGAGAGAGAGTGTCGAGTCGGTAGAACAATTTGATGTGTCAGAATGTGAGGGAAGTGTCTTTAGGTGTACGCCACCACGCGTCCTCTTCAGGAAGAAAAGTGTTACTTCGCGGAACCATTTTGGTAATTTCTCACTTTTCCACAGACCCAGAACTCGAGACTGGAGTGTTGAATCTGCTGATTCATAGTTCGCCACGTTTATTTTATTTTATTTTCCTACTCTTTTTTCTTTGGATTCAATATTTATTTTGTGCTTGCCCAAAATGTCTCAATTTTCCTCTTTTAACTATTAAAATTTCCGACTTTCCCCACTAATTACTAGGCACCGTTTCGAATTTAAATTTTTGGAGGAAAAAAAAATTATGAGAGAAAAATTATGAAAAAAATAAGCAAAAATTATTTTTTTTATAGAAGTCTATTTTGAAAATTTTCCCTTTTTCTAATCAATTTGTCAAAATTCTATGTACTGAAAAATGACATCAAATTTATATCCCATTTTCCTTCACAAATTTTTTCTCTTGAATTTGTTTGAATCCAAATAAGAAATTGTCATTCTATCATACAATAGATAGAAAAGAGAGCGACGTTGTAATTTTAGAGTATTTATAAGAAACAAAAGTGAGCATTTTTTAATTTAGGTATTAGTTATATTCTAAACTATCCAATATTATGTTGGCTAAAAAAACCCCTGTCGTGAGCTGTCGCTCGCACAAGTCCTCCTAATCTCTTTCGAGGATGGGGTTTTTCTATATTTTTTCTTTTAATTTTGTAATAAGTTCATATTTAGATCTAGTTGTAATATAATGTTTATGTGGTTTTTGTACCATCTGATCTTTGATCTGTATAGTTGTTTACTAAATCTCAGATTTCTTTGATTTAGATCTGTAATGCGAATGAGTTTTTTTTTTTTAACGGGTTTGGATCTCATTTGGTATTAGAATCATTTGGTTTTTGTTAACTTGGATTATGATAGGCCACAGTTCTGGCTCAATTTTTGATGTTGTTGTGTTTTTGGTCTACTTTTCGTCTCTTTTTTTTTTTGTAGTTTGAAATTGTAGAATAAATTAGGTGAATACCACTTTTTTTTCCTTATTAATTAAATCTACCACCATACCACTTTTTTAAATGAATTCTTGATGAATTCTTGACAAATTCTTGACGATCTTGATGCATTCTTGACAGATTCTTGACGTCAGTGGTATTCTTGACGGATTCTTGATGAATTCTTGACAGATTCTTGACTAATTCCCTCCAAAAAATGGTAGAATCTAATAGTGGTGGTAAATTTAGCTAAATATTTGAAAAAAGTGGTAATTGTCTACTTAACCCGAAATTGTAATCTTCTGTATTTGTACTGCAATTGAAGCTTCTATTAATATTAAAGGAGCCCATTTTTATTAATATATATATATTTTATGTTAATTTTAAAAATTACTCATCCAATCGAACCCAATCTTTACACATTATTCAGTCTGATCTAGTCTAATTAGTAATTGGAATGTTTTGGGTCTTGTAATTGGTTTTTCGTTTCATCTTTCTTCTCTATTGATTTTGGGTCTTCTTTTCAATATTTAAACCTATAACCAAATTCTTTGACTTTAGTTTAACAATTTCAGAAATAAAAAATAATAAGAATATACTAACTACCAATGTTGAGCCTCCTAATCCCAAAATTATACAAAAGGTATAATAAAATGTTGATAACTTTCCAAAACTAGAGCTATGTCAAATATAAAAGTACAAACAGATGTTATGTTAGTAATATGAGAGAAATTTCGTAAAATATACTCCATTTGTATTCTATCTACGAGCATATGACTCCCACAATAAAACTTCAAAAATATGATTAGGTACTCTTTAAAAAAACTTAACTACTCTTAAAATATTCCAACTTTCATCTATGCTTTAGACCTAATTTTTTTTCACTTTTTCTTGTTCTTCACTTTCTCTTCTTTTATGCTTCATCTCAATCTTCAACCTTCTCTCGGCTTTATAATTTTCTGAACAATCAATGCTTCTTGAATGCTATAAAAATGAAATGGGTATAGTTTAAAATTGCTGGTATTTGAGTTTTGAGATGTTCTTTGGTAGATTTTGCATTAAAAATAAAATTTGGATCAATTTCTATGAATTTCTGAAAATTTGGACTAACTTTCTGAAAAATATTGAAAATTTCAATAAAATTCGATGCCATTTTGATATCCTCTAACTACATTTCCATCTGATTCGCACTGAAATATGTTTTATATATTTGGACCCAATAATATTCTGGAACTAAATCCAAGCAATAAACATTGTGGAGGTTTCAAAATAAAAGAAAAAAAATAAATTGTGGAACCAAAATAGTGGAATGTGTGTATTTGAATGAAAATTGTAGAATGTGTTATAATTGGAATGGGAGACATTTGAATGGAAAAAATAGTGGAATGTGTTGTAATTAGAATGGGAGCATTAGAATAGACCATTCAAAAACACTTCCCCCTTCCATTCTCATTCAAGACACAAAAAAACTATTCCAATGGTTAACTTTTTGGATGGACTATTTGAATGGAAAAATTGAATTGTTGAAACAAACACACATTCCAAAAGATTATTTGAATAGAAAAACTGAATTATTGAAATAAATATACATTCAAATGGATTTTCCATTCCATTGGTTGAAACAAACGGGACCTATAAAATCCATGTGATTAACTTTTGGGCAACTCTTTTCTGCTCTCCCTGTTGTCCTTGTCTTACATTACATGTGGTGCATCAAATATAATACTCAAAACTTATTTGGAGGTATGACTCATGCCATTAACGACCCACGAAAGCTAGAATAAGTCCAATGTTTCTCAAAACTTTGACGCTTACCATTACTGATCCTCAAAAAACCAGAAGAAGTCCTCTTCAACTTTTTACTTCGGAGTTGGCATACTTTTATTCTCTTCGACGCGTGGAATGTTGAGATACAGATACCATTACCATGGGATAAAACGACCCCCTTTTCTTCCATACCATGGGATAAAAACGACATCGTTTTTAGAGTTATAACTTTTTAAACGTTCAACGCATCTGTCTGACTGTCGTTTGGCTCATGCTCCCTAAGTTTTGTTATATAAAAGCCTTATGAGATAAAGTGATAAACATTAAAATGCGAAACAGATCCAATATTCATGCTAAGTTAATCATAATCGAGGCAGAACATAAGCATTACTACTTCTATTCCAAATTTACAATGATATGATCAGATCATATGATAACACAATATTATAGTTAATCAAATGCACAAAAACAAAACGAGTCAATAATAAGCTCAAAGCCTCAAAGTTCTTCGGGAATGCTCTGTAGTACAGGACTCCAAGAACTCCTCCGGCTCTGCTTCGCTAAATTAGCCCTCATCAAAACATGCTTCTTCCGCAAAAGACTTAGCCGCTGTTCGGCCGAAAACGAAGGCGAAAACGACGACGGATTGTTGCTACCGTTACCTTGCTTGTTACCTCCCATAACTTCCAGCATTTGCTTCAAGTCCTGCTTGCGTACCACAATCTTCATCCTCACAACCCCATCTTCCTCTGTCTGCGAAACGACACCGTTTGATTTGGCAATGGCGTCCAACAACAGGTTGCTTCTCGTGTTAATATTCTTCTGATGATTCCGAGCTCTGTGAAGCCGAGACTGAAGATCTGATCTCTTTGGAGACGCCTTATTATTTCCTCCTGAAATGTACTTAAGCTCCATTATGAAACGAACCCTTTTTCGAAATTGTACTGTATATATTATGATCTCTTTATCCGTATCTTTATGTTTTTGAATAAAACACTTGTATGTATGATAATCTATGATTACCAAAAGCCTTTTTATAGTAATCGCTCCTTACCAAAGTATCAATAAATTTGGTTATAAAATACTTCATAAAGTTAATAACTTAATACCTGAAATTCAACAATAAAACTAATAGCATTTGACTTCGTTAGGAGCATAACAAAAATGTTCCATTTTACCCTTTTCATAGCTAGTTTTTGAGTTGATTTTAAGGTGACAATTTGCCAAGTCAAAAGGGACTAAAATGTCTTTTTAATTTAAAGATTCAGGGTGGGTTGCTTGTGTTTCCAGAAGGTCGGGCTAGGCAACCTATCTATAAACTTAAAATAGTTAAATATAATGTCGATTATTTAAAAAAAAAAAAGATGGACATATATATTTTTTTTTGTTTTTTTTTTTTTTTAATTTTTAGGTTTGTGTGTAACTAGAAAGAGGTTAACGAATATTATCACCGACGCATCACATGCAAAACCTATCATTGCGGTGGAACTACTGAAAGCGACCGCGTACACGTTAGAAACTCGAGGAGGAGGCCATCTGGCCATGTAAATTAATTAATTAGCTGAAGTCCTTAATTAATGGGAACGAAACATTCTTTAAAATATTCTTTTTAAGCAAAAAATAACGTAAGTAACAATGTAACATAACACAAAATGAACAAGTAAATTAGTTAGCCAAGTCCTTGATTAGTGGGAATGAAACAATTCCTTAAAAATTCATTAAGCAAAAATAAAAAATAAACGTAAGTCACATAACTAACAAAATGAAACATTCTTTAAATTTCTAGGTGTGCACTTTAAAAATGAAAAACAAATAGGTGGCATTCTTTAGGGGAAATTGAAATTGAAATTGAGTTCGTCATATAATTGGGGTATTGGTTCAAGTATTAGAGAATGTCAAATAGGTGAGCTGGGATAGCCTGTCTTTCTAATCATTTATAACCTCCTAACCCACCTTCCTAGTTCTCATGGCTGCCGACTCGAGATTGTATAGTTTACAAAAAGATTAAAATATGTGACTCAGAATTTCTGGCTGCCAAACACGAAGGCCTACTTATTTCCCTTAATTCAACTGTTTTCTTCATGTGCTTAGCTGCACTTAGAAGTAGGTCAGCACCTAAACTCTTCATAAATCCATGTATGAGCTTGGAGTAACTAGGTCAACAACTATATATGCACATGTTATGTGTAACGCGTAGAAAGTTTTAGAATTGTGCACTCACTCAGAAAATGGGAAATGAAGTGTTTGTTTCGTTTAGTGACGGTGTCTCTTTTGTTGGAGTGGTTTGAAATACATCAACATTTTTGTACATTGACAAACAAAAGAAATTTTGTTTTTTCGGAAAACAAAAGTGGTACCCATCAGAACAATTGAACCCCCAAAAAAAAAAAGCGCTATTATAAACGATGAATAATGCGATGAGACATTATATATATGGTAGCCAGCACTATATATAATTAGTTAATATGTTCTTAAGAGTCTATACAAACACATTAGATGAAACTTGTATAATTTAATTTATTAAAATAATGAATTGACAAATCACGTAATATTAGGCACCAATAATACATCGTAACATTACTCATAAATAATTAGTTTGCGCTGTAATAAGTGGTATTTTCGTTTAAAAAAAATGTGGTATGGGTTTAATAAATTATCTAAAATTTGCAATTGTATCCGACTCCCTGGAAAAACTGAGCCACCTGAGAGATGGACGGCACGGCATTTTACATGGGTCCCAATGATGGGACTAACGCCAGTGAAAAGTCGATGGCGTAATCCCTGATTTGTTACAATTTTTCAAGAAGAGAAACTACAGTTATCTCTTCTTGCATTTGATTCTAAAAATAATGTCAGTTTTTCTGATCTTTTGGTAAATGTCCGTATTTATCAAGTTTCATGCTAGCTATATCAACTGAGTTACCTTTTATCCAGAGCCAAAAAAAAAAAAAAAAAACAAGAAACTGAGTTACCTTTTATGTAAACATTGATAGAGCCCGACATATATTTATTAAAAGATTTAAGAAAAATAGAAGTTTAGTGACCAAAAAAATCAAATATACCACTTGGGCTTTGACGCCTTTTTTAGTTGGGAAATTTAGGTGGATGATCAAAATTTTAAATTTGATTAAGTAATATCCACTTTTAAAATTTTATAGCTAAATGTCCAGGTATATATATTTTTACACTTAGTAGATACACATATCTACCAATTTTAGTTACTGTACTAAAATACACTGGGTATATAATTTTTTATACTTGGTATATAAAATTTATAAAATTTTACACTTGGTATATAAGCATATATACCAGACATTTTGCTATAACATTTGACAAAGGGACATTTACTGAAATTGGGCCCAAAATTTGGTCACATTTCTATAAACCCCTTTTTAGTTGCGAGTTGTTATTAGGAAACAGACCTAATTGGAGTAATTTAGACTAAAATAACCCTTTTTAGGTTTATTTTTCAAATAACTGTCACAATATTACTAACAATTTATAATCGTAAATAAATGACTTTTTAGGACTAATTATTAGTATAGTAATTACCCGTCATTAATACTAATATTATGAGACTCTTTATGGCAAAATGACCGCATTTTGGGCCTATTTTAAGTAAATGTTTGTTTTTAAATGTTATAGCAAGATGATATGTATATTAGTATATATACAAGTATAAATTTGATATACTTAGTATAAAACTAATATACTCAGTACATAAACTAAAGCTAGTATATAAATAGATATACCAAATGTAAAAATATAGACACTCAGTCATTCAACTACAAAAAGAGAAAACGAAATATAAAAAAAAGATACACACTCTAATTTGTAGCAAAATGACTAAATTTTAAGCCCATTTTAAGTAATTGTATATTTTAAATGTTGTAATGAAATGACTGATAGATGTTAAAATATACTTAAATGATAGTTATTTTCGGTGCTACTTTATTAGTTTTTGTGTTATTCTAAGTTAATTTGTGTTATTTTTGTGTTCTTAATGTATTTTAGATGTAAAGAAGTGAAAATAAGATGAAATTGGGCTGAAATAGGCTAAAAATTAAAATATTGAGCTGAAAAGTGCTAAAAGTCTCAAAACCAGTCTGAAAAGTGATATTTTACAAAAATCAAGAAACCTACCAAAGAGCTAGTGTCGTGGAGGCATGAGTCGGTAAAGTGATTTTTTTTTTAGAGTTTTTGACCTCTCCAACTTTTGGAAACCACTCAAACACGACTCTAAGCCCTCCCACACTATAAAAGAATCTCTCTAACTCATAAATATTCATTCCTAGACACATATAAATACCTTAGAGATTAGACAAAGAGAATCAATAGGAAAGGAGAAGCTTGGAGACCAGGATTACATATAAGAGCCATCTATAGCGTTTCTTCTTCCTTCTTCTTTTTTTTTTTTTTTTTCAAACTTTTCTCCTTTGTTTATCAATTCAAGGATGATGATTTTGCTTTTATTCTTGTGTACATGCTAGATTAGGCTCTATGTTAGGTTAAGGTGATTTTGAAACTCTAGACATGATTCTTCTTTAATTTTTCTAATTTTATGCAATTTGTTATTTATTTAAAGCAGATTATATTCTTCTATGCATATTGATTCTCTAAATGATATATTGTTTATTTGGATGTATAACTAGATAATCATGATTGAATTCTATGGTTAGGGTTTGATTAGACGTTTGTTATATTTGAATCCGTTAGTAGTAAAGCTATAGTTGATTTGATCAGTTGATGAATTATTTATAGTGAGGAATATAACCTAGGCTTGATTTTGCATTTGTGATATTATAATCTAGACTAATCTAAGATCTTTATCTATATTAATACTTTTGTTGATTAATTCTAAAGCATTTGCTTAAGTTAGTTGATGAAAAAAAAAGTTATCTATAGCATTCGTCTAGTTAATATACAATCTAAGAAAAGATAGGAATAGTTGTGCATGTACAAACTATTTGTGGTTGGTAGTTTTGTTAAATCAAATATTAAAATTTGGTAATTAATTTACATGAATGATTAGTGAGGAGAATGAAACCTTAACCTATTTACTTTACTGTTTATTTTCTATTTTATTTTATTTTCAGTTTCACGATCCCTTTTTACCTTAGGATCAATAGCAGTTTAGTTAGATCAATTCCTCGTGGGATCGACTTTACTTATCACTATACTAGATAATTACTAGGTATTCTAGGTCTTGCTATATAGAGATAGGAAAGTAAAATAATTTGGTTGTTTGACGATATACTAATGACTAATAGTGTATATATCAAGAGTAAAATATAATGTACCTATTATAAAAACTAATATACTTAGTATATAAACTAAAGTTGATATATAAGCACATATATCAAGTATAAAAATACATATATTAGTTCATTTAACAATAAAAGAGAAAAATATATATTTATTAAAATGAATTGTAAAAAAAAGTAGACTTAGTTTCCCTAAAATTATTGTAAAAATTAAGTCACATACGTTGTTTTTAGGAAAAAAAAAATGGAAAAATACGGTGAGCTCAGTTTTTTCTAAATTTGATACAGTATTTTTTAGAAAAATATCATTTTTTAAAATTTTTTAGAAAAATGTCATTTCCTAAAATAATAACTAGTAACTGGCAACTTGTTTTTGAGCACTAATAACTAATAACTAAGGTTGTGTTTGGTCGGAGGTAATGGGTTGGAAAGAAATGGAATAGAATTGATTTCATATGTTTGGTTTCAAATTTTGCTATGGAATCCTTTTTCCATTGAAACGGTTATTCACCCATATAAATGAATTAGAATTCATCTACTCAACTGGTGGAAAGGGTATTCCTTTCCTAAGTCATTTTTACTTTCTCTTTTTTGCCCTCATTTTGCTTGGTTCTCATCTTCTCCATCGACAAAAGAAAATAACGGCGACTTCCGTTACCAGTTGCTTCTTCGAGAGCCATGACTGAGCTTCTTTTCTTATTTTTTCTTTTCTATCCTATGAAGTAATCTATCATACTGGTGGTGGAAATTTTCTTTGCCCCTGTCACTATATTGGCTTTTGATAGCTTAATAACGAAAAAAAGAGTAAAAGATCAGATCTACTATCATCAGCTCCTCGCCTCCTCCCACTGCCCACTGTCCTCTCTCTCTAATCTATGCACATGTATTCTTAAAGCTCTACCATTTTTCTGTTTGAGTAAGTGAATTTGTGAGATTGAAATTGCAATTTTTTTTTTTTTGGTTATTCCTCTTATGGATCCAAAAAATTTTGTTGTTGGAAAATTCCCTTTGTCGATTGTATATGGGTTTTATGTTCATTAATAGAGTATTTTTTTTCCTGAGTCTATTACTATTAATAAAGATAATAAATACTTTCCTTAAAATTTTAAAACTATATACTAGTTTATGTATTACTAAATATATATTATACGTCCCAGATCAAATCTATATATATAATATACGTGTTAATTTTTTTTTTCTAAATCTAATCTGACTGTTCATATATTAAACAATAATATTTGGTTATAACATTTAGCCAAAACAAAATATTATTTTTTTCAATTGATTAAAAAAATAACTTTTCAAAATAAGGGTATATTTGTCAAAATATGATTAATTTTATTAGAACAAAATATAATAATTCTCATTCAAATGTCTGATTCCAAATTCCAACCAAACAAAATAATCATTTTTCCTTTCCATTCCTATTCCCATTACCATTACCATTACCATTATTTTAAATTTCATTCCATCCAATCAAACGCCACCTAAAGGTTTTTATATCTAATATATAACTACTATTACTAACTACTAACTAGTAACTGGTAACTATTTTTCAGACAATAGTAACTAGTAACTATTTTAAAAACAGTATTTGTCTACAGACCTTTAAAAAATTGAATTTTTCTAAAAAGAAGTGATACGAAAATTGAAAAAAGATCTGATCTACCATGTTTTTATAATTTTATTTTTATTTTTGTAGGTACAATTGTTAGAAATCCAAAAATATTCTACAAAATACTTGTTAAAAAGTCATTTTGGCCCAAATTACTGCTTAGTTAGTTCATGGGAAATTAGAGTATGTGTTTTTTTTTTTACACTTTATAGCCTAAATATTCGAGTTTATATACAAGCTTTAGTTTGCCTACTGTGTATATTGATTTTCTATATCAGGTATATCATGTTTTACAAAAAAAATATATAAAATATATTGATATACCACAATAAAATAAGCTTTGATTGATTATTTTGCTATGACCCATTTCGCTTGTTTCTCTGGACATACTGTTAGCCCGCGAAATCAGATTTAGTGACATGAAATATGAATCTCTGTCATGGTGGCAGGACCACAGGTTGCCACAACTGCCAAAACCCAAAAAAGATAGAGAGAGAGAGAGACAGTTAGTCAAGTGGACAAATATGAGTTGCAGAAGTGGAGTCAGGACTTGGGTGTGCTAAGAGCACGAGGAATCTTTTTCAAGTTTCGCTTTTTCCCCATGCCGCACTCATTCTGCCGTCGGTCCTGGATACATTGACGAAACTCCCCCAAGTTTTTATATTGACAAATAATGCATAACACATAGAAGTGTAGTCCAACATGGAATAGAAACATCAAACAACAGCTGTTCAACCATGATGTAACAAGACGTCGTAAGCTGTGGGGCCCTCAAATTTTGAACCATGGGCATTTTTTTTTTTTTAGTTAGTGTAAGGTGGCAAACTATATCATAATATATTAGCTAAGTTGTTACATCCTCAACAAATTGTAAACTAACTCTTGGTAATTCTTTAGCACAATTGACATAGTAGTGTGGTTGCGGTCAATAGTCTTACAAAAATTTCATACTTGAATTCAACCTCAATATATATATGTGTATACATTATATATATTTAAAGAAAAAGTTAATCTAAAGTATACTTACCTAGCATGTAGCATTTATTACCTATTGTAGATTCATTTACTCTACCTTAATGGTCAGTCAATTCATGCCCTTAGCTAATACAAGACCTTATGTAAAAGCAGTTAAAGTTAAAAACTTTTTTTTTTTTTTTTTTGAAAGATAAAGTTAAAGACTTTAGAAGCCACACAATACGTCAACTTTTATCACCTGACTAAGGAAACAAAGTCAAAAAGAAAAATAAAGCAAAAGACAGGGGCCAGGCAGAGGTAAATATAAAAGTTTTGAGGGATCAATCAATGGCTTGAATCTAAGAACTTCTAAAAGAATTATTTTCTTCCTAATTAAAGAATAGGACGTTATACTTGCAAGCTATAGTGGTTGAGTATAACTGCTAGTAGTGGTGGTTAGTGGAACATATATATTTAGTTTATTTTATTTCATTTCAGTTTGTGTGCAGAAGCAGAGTGGGAGTGAGTGGTGGTGAAAGAAAGAAAACTGAGAAGAAAATATCTGGAGGAGTTATGGAGAAGAATAAGCTAACAGTTCTGAGTCATCTCTTTGTGACGATTTTCATCTACTTCTTCGGAAACATGACCGTACTACCCTCCATTACAGATGTCACCATGTCAGCTCTTTGCCCTGGTCAAGATCAGTGCTCCTTTGCCATCTACCTTACTGGAATTCAACAAGCGGTATGCTATTTTAACTTGATTCAAACATTCTTCTTCTTCTTCTTCTTCTTCGTCTTCTTTTCATTTTTTTTTTTCAGGATTTGTTCAGGTTTTTTTTTTAAATAATTTATTTTATTTTATTTTTCATGAGTAGTTATTTTGAGTCGAGAGATATGAGGGAATAACATTACTTTACAGACTCTAAAATTTGTCCATTTGTAAGAAAGTAGCTAGTACTTCATGTCTATCTTGTTTATATCGAAATCTTGTCACATCCTTTGATAATTGATATATCGGTTACTTTCTTTTTCCCCTCGTTAAAATTGTTATCTTTCTTTCTCTTTTTTTTTTTTTTTTTGGGGGGGGAGGGAATTTATTGCTGGAGGTGTCAAAATTTTGATGCGTGTATATATATATATATATATGCTTTGTAATTTAGATGATCGAGGTCTCAAAATTTGGTCTGGAACAGATTAACTGCTGCATGGTTTTCTTCCGTGGATTTTGATGGAGTTGAAAAAGATAGAAGCGTGCACTTTTTGTCGAACTTAAGAAATAATTTATTGCGCCTTAACGCTTGGTTTTGAGAGTTACAGAACCATAAAGAAATGTACAGTTTCCTCGAGAAGCCGAGGCAATCTTAAATTATTCTTCTTTTGATTTATGTACTTTTTAACTTTTTTTTTTTAAAGTCTTTGAATATTAGTACTTTTGACAATCTAGTCTTTTTAATTTTAGAATTCACGAAAATTATAGTACTTTTGTGGTTAACTAATTATTATCTTAAACAAGAAGCAGTACGGTCCAAAATATGTATGAACGTACTACATAGTTAATTAGAATGCAGCTAGAGAACAATGAATAATTGAAGATGGTCTATCGAAAAATCAGAACTTATACCAAACTGTATATTCAATCACGAGTCACAGGATCCAAAAAGATTTCCGTACGACCTTGTTTTTAGTCATGACCTTCTTTCTTAGCAGTACTATATAGAGAACTGTAGATAAAAAGTATGGTCCCCATCAATAATACATGGGCAATATCGTGTGCTTAATTTGTTGCAAGCTATATACATATCTATATATATACAGTTGATTTTATATGGATTTTCTTAATGTTATAGATGAAGCAAAACCAAATAGAGATATTCACTGAGTGTTTCATTTTGCTTCACCATCAACATTTTTTTTCTTCCAATTTAAGTTAATTTAATCTATATATTTGTTGCTTTAGAATTTTGAGTGCCCTTCTCTAATCTGATTTCTTAACAACGTAAGACTTGAATTTAATACTGCAATTAAGCTTGTATGTTGTCACAATATAAAAATAAAATATATTTAGGGGGGAAAAAAAAAGGCAAGGTAACCTTGTTTTCATAAGTTGTCAGAAAGTAAAAGTTAAAGAACAAGAACATTACTTTATTATTACGAAAGTAAAAGGGAGGAAAAAAAAAAAGTAAAAGGTGGAACAAAACTCTCTTCGACAACCATATATGGTTAAATAAGCAGAATGGACTTGACGTTAATTCTTCTCTTTTCCTTTTTCAATAAAGTTAATTCTTCTCAAACGCAACGACTTTCAAAATATGTAGAGATATAAGTATATGTGTGAGCTTCTTTCTATGATGATACGTACGATTTTAAACATCACATTCGTATCATAACCACATAATATATAAATCTGATAGTTATGCTTTATCATGAGATTTTTTTATGTAATATACAAACATGATGCAGATGATAGGGTTGGGAATGGTGGTGATGACACCCTTGATTGGTAACCTGTCGGACAAGTATGGTAGAAAATCCCTGCTCACACTTCCATTGACGCTCAACATAATTCCACTAGGTATTTTTCATTGCATTAGCTACTTTAATTTCCCTCCTTTCATTTTGGTCATAATTTTTGGTTCTAAAGTGCTCTTGTGGGCCTATATTATATATTTATATATAATATGATATTCACCGTATGAATATGCACACGTATAAATTAATTACATATATGTGCAATTGTGCAAAGTCCTCTTCTAATTATACATTTTTGAATATGTGTGTTGGGCCACCAACTGATCTCTCTTATCAATTTTTAGACAGCTTTTTCAGTCTTTTCTGAGCAATATTGGTAGTGCAATCTTATCGAATAACTCACTACCGTGTGAGTGTGTGTCTCACTTTTTGGCAAAACTCTCTTAATTATATCCTACATAATCTTTAGCCTTAATGATTGTTGACATTATTAAAGATTGTATATAAAGCTAAGTAGCTCTCTCTGTTTCTTAAAGAGGGTCAAATTCATCATTAATTTATTGGTTAACCACCAAAGTTTCTGGTCCACTTTTCTTTAATACAGTATCATATATCAGTCAGTTAATATGATTGTTTCAATGAAGCTTTCGTTTTCAACAGTACTGACACAGACGCTTGTTTATTATTATTATTATTATTATTATGGTGTAGATTTACTCTAATGGTTTATATTTTTGGCAGTGATACTGGCATATAGCCAGGAGACCAATTTCTACTATGTGTATTATGTGATCAGGACTCTAACAGCCATGGTATGCGATGGTAGCACAAACTGTCTCGCTCTTGCATACGTGGTAATCACTTCAAGCTCTATTTGTTAACTAATTAATTAATCAACCATTTTAAAAGGAAAAAAAAAATCAAACTTTTTATAGACGAGTTTGAAACGTACTAATTTCCGGTGAAATAGTTATACCACTAGTGTAACTGGTATACATAATTGATCAACATTTAATTAAGGTACTGATTTTTGGTAGTGTTACAAAATTTAAAGGCAGATAATATTTCGGAGCAAGGACGAGCATCAGCATTTGGAGTTCTATCTGGCGTTATTTCAGCCGCTTATGTTTGTGGAACCTTAGCAGCTCGTTTCCTACCTACCGGTTCAACCTTTCAGGTCTTTTCTTTTTCTTTTTCCTAGCTACCAAACAAGTCTTTTTATATATTGTCACTTATAATTTTCGTGCTATAGTGCTGTTAATCAAGATGTGCAACTTCAGGTTGCTGCAGTGGCATCCATGACTGCGGCCGTATATATGAGAATTTTCCTCAAGGAGAGCTTGCCAGCTGAGGAAGATTTGATGCAGCCTATCTTGAAAGATGAACAGGATATTGAAAGGAATGGTGAATTACCGAGAAAAACTCGGGAGTCTAAGAACCTTCCAAAGGTGGAGGATCTAATTTGCTTGCTGAAGAATAGGTAACACTTTAGTTTATGTTTTGCTTTTCTAGTTTTGAGATAAATGAAGGATCATAATCACCTCATGTTAAGATGGTCCTTAATTTTGAAATATTCCATCATGTTTCTCTTGTTAATTTGCTAAATGGTAACTTATAAGAGACTCTGCTGTTCCAGCAAGACATTTTCACAAGCAGCAACTGTTTCCTTCTTCCTTAGTCTCGGGGAGGGTGGGTTTCAAGCTTCCTTACTGGTACAATTCTACCCTGAAGTTTATTTATATCAATGGAAATGAATAAAGAATTACAGTTCTTCCTTGATAATCAGATTTTGAGTTTGACAGATCCGACATTATATATTCTGAGACTTGGTGGTACCGAAAGACTATATCTCATATGTTTTCATCATTGTAGTACATATTCTGGCCTACAATCAGAAAATCTGTGTTATATTGAGGGGTTTTCTTTACCCTGCAGTATTTCTTAAAGGCTCGTTTTCACTATAACAAGAACCAATTTGCTGATATAATCCTAATTTCCGGGGTTGCAGGAACCATTTCTCAGGTATGCTTCATATATATATATATATATATATAAATACCTTTGTTGTTGGAATCTTTCCTTTCAACATGGCTTTGATGATTTCTGCTAAATTATATTCTGCAGCTACTTTTCATGCCTTTGATTGCACCAATTGTAGAAGAGGAAACATTGCTTTCTATAGGGCTCTTTGTGGGATGTGTAACTGTATGTACTTTGATTTTCACCATGTTCTATATTTTCCTCATTTTATTTTGATTTGTTTGTTTATATATGCTTGCCAGTGATACTGTAACATGTAACATGATAGTGATTGAGACAAAGTGAGTGCTGACTTTTTTTTTCCTTTTTTGATCCAGACGTTCATTTACAGCTTATCTTGGTCAGCTTGGGTAATCCCTCTGGAACTTAAATAAATAAGCCTTGAATTTTCCATATAATTGTAGTATATGCCAATATTTATATTAGTGTATGTTTATGTGCTCATTAAAAGGAAACTTATTCAAATATGTGCCAGGTTCCTTATGCCATCGCAGTGTTCGCCATTTTTGCTGTCTTTTCATACCCAACTGTAAGTATATTGGTAAAACCCCTTCTATCGGGATCGAGTTTATGTATTAAAATTTTCATGAAATTCTCTGCTTCACGCAGGTACGCAGCATTGCATCAAAACAAGTTGGCCCCGGTGAACAGGTAGTTTTATTGAGGGAATTCAACCTTGAATATCAATACGTTCTAGTGAAGGCTCAATGCTTTTCATTTCGTATTCATTTGTGAATATATAACATACACAAAATTAGTCAAATTCATATCAGGGGAAGGCTCAAGGATGTATTTCGGGTTTAAGTTCCTTTGCCAGTATCATTTCTCCGTTGATTTTTAGTCCTTTGACAGGTAGAGAAACCGGATATAACCTCTATTTTCCACTTGATAGATACATTGTAACTAAGATTGACAAGTCGTCCTCTCCCTGCACAGCTTTATTCCTATCCGAAAGAGCACCATTTAATTTCCCTGGTTTCAGTATTATGTGCATTGGTCTTGCCACGGTAAGAGTTTCTGTACTTTAATGGGAAGCAATTTGCATTGTTGTTCTAGTCTACTCATTTCAATATCTTTTTCATGACTCAGTCTTTGTTGCTCGGCCATTCACTTGACACAATACATTTTCTTTACAGACAATTGCCTTCATTCAAAGTACTTTGATCAAAGCCGTTCCTCCTATACCAAGTCAGATAAGCTGCAACAACAACCTCTCAGAAGATTAGTGACGAGGACATGAATTCTCCATACCTATAACGCATAACTAGACGATAGTAATTAGTACCCTATAGGCCTCCAGTCTGTAATTCGACCTAGAAAAGTCATATTCTTCTGGGGTCTCTCATGAACTCAAAGAAGAAAACAAGTAAAAGCAAATGCTAATGAGAGTTGTGATGCAGAAGGTAAAGGTTGTCCACTTCCCTTCCCAACAGCAGTATCTCAAAGCTTTGTATTGTATACATATGTTTGGCACATTGTTATATCAATGACGGTACAAATCAACATGAAAAGTTTCTGTGACTAGACATTTCACTATTAAAATATCCCTTATTTCAATACAGATCGAATATCCAATATATTAAAGTGGATTTCAATGAGAAAACCCTGATAGAATAGTGGGCACTATACAAGAGAACTGAGCTAAAAGTTCCAATGTACCAGTAGAGAATATACAAACAACATTAGCATTAGCAGCAACTCCACCTTACTGGATGGGAAATATGTCATCATCGTTGTCTTCTATATCCAGGTATTTGAAATTCATATCCTCCCAGTCATTACCTCTGTAACTAAAACTTGGGTTCACATAGCAGTTCATCTCATGAAACAGGTTCAAGTTATCCACAAGCTTGTGAAAAGCACTGCAACCACAGCACTACAAAACCCCAAAAAAAAAAGAAAAAAAGAGGAGGATTTCCATTAAAACCAATGTAAGTTATCAAAAAAATAACCATCTTAAACAGCCAAAAAACTTACATATGTTACATGGGTTAAAATACAATTAACCATATGAGATGTTAAAATCACTCTTTCCAAGTCCACAATCATATCAACATAATCCTCATAACTAATATTTATTACCTGAACAAAGACTGTGCCATCAGTGTATGCATGGGGGTTGATAGCCCGAGTGGTCCTTTGGCCACAAATGTTACAGGTGAAAGCTACAAGCATTCTACGCCTTGGAGATTTGGTAAAGAGAGACCATGGGAAAGTGGAGACATTTACAGTGCTCGACTCTTTCTGAGGCCCATCAGGAACAGGGGGGCCTTCCATACCGGAACCTGTAGTCCACCCTCTTCCAGTTGCGGCACTTAGCACCAATCCCATTGCTGCATCCTGAAATATTAAAAATTTTGTATAGAAAATTATCTCTTACATGGGGATCTCACCAAGCCTAAACCTAAACAATTATATCAATTTGACTCATCTCAGGGAAAGTTCAATTCTTTGGCAAGCCATAAACAAAGTCAAAGATTTGACCAAACAATTTCATACCTTTTCTGCTGTCTCGCTTAATTTCTCGGTTCCCAAACAGAAAAATGAATCTATGAACTGAAGAAAGAGATAATACCTTTGAGAGTGGGGAGAGGGAAAGGTTGCGATTACTCAAAATCGGAACACTTTTCGCGATTTCCTTCGATACCGAATCAGGATCGGCTTCATTCTCGTGACCTAAAACCCAAATCCAAATCGAATAACTAATTTTGACATTAATCTTCATTGATGAAAAAACTCAAAAGAGGAAACATACGAAAATTCATAATCTTCAAAATCAAAAGCTTTGAATTTCTGGGTTATCCCAACTACCCATTGGAGTAAAAGATATGGCAACCAAATATACATATATATATATAGAGAGAGAGAGAGAGAGAGATTACTTTTGGAGGCGAGAGAGAAATGAGCAGGTCGTGATGGAATCGTCCTTCTGGGAAAGAAAATGGGCAAAGTCGAAGAAGAAGAG
>JXTC01000088.1:207188-225707 GCA_002914845.1 Trema orientale | reverse complement strand
ATTTCCTCGCTTCCTTGTTTCTCGCTCAGACCCTGCGTGATGTCGACCTGAAGCTGGCGTTGACAATGATCAGTGAGCTTAGCACGAATCTTGCATTTGATTGGACGACGGAAAGGTTTACTGAAAGTCAATGATGTGGCGCGTAATGAAGGGAGTCACAAACTGATTGCAAGAATTGAATGACCGCATAAATTCAACCGCCTCAACAGCCCCTGCACACGCTGATGACATCACCGGGCCCACATGTCTCGTGCTCTCCACTCTCCTGCCACTCAAATGAAGCTCACGCGCTTGCCTGATTCTCCTCAGGCTTGATATAGCGGCCTAGACAGCTCGTGTAGCTCCCTTCGTTCTCCGCGCGCATGGGACTTCAGTTTTAGGAGTTTCCTATTTTTTTTTTTTAAATCTGAATTCAAATTAAACTAAAACTAAAATTAAAATAAATTAAATCCTAATTCAAAAAAATAAAATACCTAAATCCGTATCTAAATTAAATCTAATCAAATTCAAAATAAATAAATAAATAAATAAAGCTAAATCGAAAATAAACTAAAGCTGAATGAAATTAAATCTCAATAGCTAAATCAAAATTTAAATAAAATAACTTAAATTATTTAAGAACTAAACTAAAAATTCTCAAAAAAAAAAAAAGAAATTGGTTTTAAGTATAAACCAAATTGGGGGATCGGTGTTGTCTTTATATTGACTTAGCAAAAATTGCACATCTAAATGCCGGTGTCCATCATATCGGACTTTTCCAGTCAAGTTAATTAATGTATGAACATTGAGAAAACAAAGGGGCCGTTTGGTTCGTCCATTCCATTTTATTGGAATGGAAAATCCATTTGAATGGGTGTTTGTTTCAACAACTCTAAATTTTCCATTCAAATGGTCTTTTGGAATGAGTGTTTGTTTCAATAATTTAGTTTTTCCATTCAAATAGTTCATCAGTCACATCAACTATTTGAATGAATTTTTGTGTCTTGGATGAGAATGGAGGGGAAGAGGTGTTTTTGAATGGTCCATTCCAATACTCCCATTCTAATTATAACTCATTTCACTATTTTTTCCATTCAAATGTCTTCCATTCCAATTATAACCCATTCCACAATTTCCATTCAAATACACACATTCAAATAGGCGAAACAAACGGGGCCAAAATATACTTGAATTAGAAAAAGAAAGAAGATAGAATACAGGTCCTAGCCACTAGTTTTCTTTTTTTGTTTTTCTTTTGTTTTGGGCGGCCCAATTTCATTAAATGTCCATTTGTCAAATGTTATAGCAAAATGTTCGGTATATATGCATATATACCAAGTGTAAAATTTTATATACCAAGTATAAAAAATTATATACCCAGTACATTTCAGTACAGTAACTGAAATTAGTAGATATGTGTATCTACCAAGTGTAAAAATATATATACCTGGACATTTAGCTATAAAATTTTAAAAGTGGATATTTACTTAATCAAATTTAAAATTTTGGTCATCCACCTAAATTTCTCTTTTCTTTTTGTTTTTGATGGGTAAAAAAAAGTAAGAAATGAGTAATGCGACTAGAGTGATATCTCTTCATATGCATTATTATAGGAGCTTCTAATCTTATTAATAGAAATATTCGTTGAGGGCTATTAAAAAATGAGTCTTACCCATCAGACAATGGAGGGCGTCAATATAATCTTGTCAAATGTTGCTTCCAATATGGATTACATGGGGTATAGTCTTTGGTGCACTAGTTTAGGTACAAGTTAGAAATAAGCCTTTCATATTTAAGGGTCTCAAAGGGTCATCCAACACTCAAAATACGATCACGCCTTTCTATTAACCAATTCTTGCATACGAATCGCTACCATGATTTTTACTAATTAATTATTACCACTAAGCCAACCCAATAAGTGGTGCCAGGCCACTAGTTATTTTAACAGTAAGCTCTTATGAAATTAATTAAAGAAATTAGGGGTATTTCGGATTCATAGAGAGTTTATTCGCGGATGTTTCTCTATTCCTTTAGGAATTGGTTACGCTTTTGAGGCAGAATTATCGGCAGCAATTTATGCGATTGATTTTGCTTAGAAATATGGATAGAAACGTCTTTGATTAGAGAGTAATTCAGTCTACGTAGTTTCTCTTCTTTTGGCCCGTTCTCTTAAAGTTCCTTTCCGTTGGAGATCAGCTTGGTGTAGAGCATTGGGGTACATTACTAATATGGATTTTGTAGTCACTCATATCTATTGCGAGGGTAATCACGTAGCTGATTCTTTAGCTTCTCGTGCTACTTTCTTTGTTTGTCCTACTTGGTAGTGGTCCGCTCTATCTTTTATTTCATCTTTTGTTTACGATGATTGTATTGCGAAGCCTAATTATCGGTTTTGCTGATTTTATTTCTCTTTTTGTTTCTTTGTCTTGAGAGGTCAGGTTTATACCCCCCCCTCTGACTTAGTGTCTTTTCTTTTTCTTTCTCTTTTAATATAATTTCCCTCGTTCTGTCGAGGTTCGCCAAAAAAAAAAATAAAAAAAAGGCCGAAGGGAATGAAAAGTAAACTATGGGCACTCAGTCTTTTTTTGGGGTACCAAATGAGCAGTTTATTCATATTATTTCCTCTATTTTGTTTCCCTTTATGTTTCTCTCTCTTTATATTTATCTATACAAATTAAATAATTAATTTCTTTTTGCTCTATTGTTTTACAAGCCCAGTGCAACCTTTCTCTCTCAAAACTCTACCTAAAGCCACCAAAAGTTCATAACCAATTAATTACCTCATCTCCTTTTCTACCTTCTCGGTTCTAACACCGATCAACATTATCATATTTCAACTTTCTTTTCACTATCTCTCTTTCATCAAAACCCATCATCATCCATTCGTATATACATATTCATATATTTATATATATATATACCTCTCATGTTTCTTTAGAAGCCGTAGCCCATTTTTCAAAACACCTCCATCTTCACATATATTTATATACTTATATATTATTAGTTTATTTATTATTATTATTACTATTATTATTATTATTATTATTATGCAGATTTTGGGAATACTGAGCTACTAACCCTATTATTTTCTATTGCTCCAAATATTTACAGGGTGCTAACTATATATATATATATATTGTGCTAATATTTAAATTCTTCACTTTAAATATTTGCAGATCCGTAATTCTGAGTTGTTTAACAAGCTGAGTTGTATTGTATACGACCCTTGTTTGTAACCGTTTACGTTCAATTCAGTACTTTTATTTTCTTTTATCTTTGACAAAATGGCTGGAATCACCTCTGTCAAAGATCTAATTTTCTAATTATTTATTTTCAATATGGTTTATTTATATTTCTGACCGAATGGCTGGAATCACCTGTGTCAGAAAAACTAACCATCTTTGTGTTTGTTTCTGACCATATGGTCGGTATCACCTGCGTTAGAAATACTGGCTATCTAACACGTGGTGATGGTCATTGAAACCACCCACACCTGTTTATTTGCAGATTGAGTTGTTAAAAACGCGAACAATTTTCTGATACATGGAATTGTATCATTACAATTTTTTCACGTCATTTTCACTATTTCTACTACTATCCTACTTATCCTTAATTAAGTATTTTTATGCTTAATTAATTTTCTCCCTAATTAAATTACAAAAAAAGCACCCCAGAACAAAGGTGGTATATAATTTATTTATCATAACTTACCATAAAATATTTATACTTCAAATAAATTACTTATTACTACTATTAAGAGGTGGGATATAATTTATTTATCACGACTTAAAAAATTTGTTTTATAAGACAATAACATATTTAACATTATACCCCTGATAAATTACTTATTTACCACTATTAAGAGGTAGCATATAATTTATTTATCATAATTTAAAAACTTTTATTACTTATATACAGTAGCATATTTACCATTATACTCTTAGTAAATTACTTATTTACCACTATAATGAGTGGTATATCATTTATTTACCATGACTTAAAAAATATTATCATTTGTATATGGTATCATATTTACTATTATACCCCTAGTAAATTATTTATCTACCACTAGTATGAGGTAGTGTCTCATTTATTTACTATGACTTTAAAAAATATCTTATATAAAGTAGCATATTTACCATTATACCCCTATTAAATTACTTATTTACACTATTATAAAGTAATATATTATTTATTTACCATAATCTAAAGACTACAAAACATATCACTAATTTATGGTAGCATACTTACCATTATACCAATGGTAAATTACTTATTTACTACTATTATAAGGTAGTATATCATTTATTTACTACGATATCAAATATATAGATATATATATATCTTATTCACAATGACATATTTACTAATATACTCTTGGTAAATTCTCTATTTACCATTGTATAAAGTGGTACATCACTTATTTACCATGACTTCAAAAACAAATATCACTCATTTACCTCTGATATAAAATGGTATATTCACTATTATGCCCTTAGTAAATAGTGGAATATCGCTTATTTATCACATAGTCATCGTAGTGTATAAATGATTTACCATTGATATAACATCATATACAATGGTATATTACTAATTTATTACTGATATGCAGTAATATATCACTCACTTAACATTGATTTATTGTTATATAAAGTCATACTCATAAAAAAATAATAAATACAACTATTTACTTAAAAAAAAATTAAATTTCTTATCTTTTTTCTTAAAAGAAGAAAAGCAAAAAAATATAGTGATAAATAAATTATTTTACTTGTAAAAAATAATAAATAAATAGTAAATCAATCATTTACTTAAATTACTTGAAAAAATTGGTAACTTGGTGATATATTAGTTATTTGCATGATTTACATAATTTTTTTAAAAAAGGAAAACAAATCAATAGTGGTGCTAAATCAGTTATATACTTGATTTATATATCAGTTACATAATTTTGAGAATGTCTTTCATATACATTCTTTCATATACATTACTGGTGAATCTATTGTCACTCTCTTTTTTTCTCTTCTAACCCTATTTTACTTAATATTTATTTACAAAAAATATTTTCTTTATAAAACAGACATAAATGTCCTCATAGCCCTTAAATAACCAAACTCTGTTTTTTAGCATACCCTCAAACACATTAATAACGCCCCAAATTTATATACATTTTAATTTTTATAAGTAGCGATGAACTGTGATTAAAATTTTTAATTACACTGAGATAAGTTCTTGAATATTAATATTATTAATACTAATTTGTTCTTATTTTCTATTTAGGAGAATGAAAATTAGATTTTCAACTGTCATTTGATTTTAATTGTAAACGTTTTCTTTTCATTTTTTGTTTTTTTCTCTGTTTATCTTGGATATGAACTAGTTATTCTTCTTTCTTGCTTTTCCAATGAAGTCCGTCATAAGCCTTTTTATTTTATTATTTTTTTAAAGAAAAAGACTCTCCTTAAAACATGAGAAAGGGGGATCTGGCATTAACATAACCTTTAAAAAAAAAATAAACTTAACCTATTAGAATTTAATTATGTCTTTTTGTAAACCTCATGATAGGTGTGATTTCTATAAATATTTTTTAAAAGGGATTTCTATATCGAATATATTAACAAAGTTTTTTTTTTCCCGTAAATCATCATGGGTATGTGATTTCCATATCGAGCGTTTTTTCCCCCTTAAAACCTCATGATGAGTGTGATTTCTATATCGAATAGATTAAAAGAGTTTTTTTCCCCTTAAACTATGAACTGATGAGTTCTATATACAATAGATCAAAGGATTTTTTTCCCTTAACTATTAACATATATCTAGTTTCCATAATTCACACATACATATATATATATGGGCACTAATCCAATAGGTATTTTTTTTTTTTACCTATACATAGGTATCATTTTGGCCAANGACCATTGGATTTTGATTTGATGGTTATAATGATATTAGTAATTTTATCAAAAAATAAAAATCTAATTAATACGTATGTAAATATAGAAAGATATTTATGACTTAAAAAATTAGCAACCTATATATGACCTATGAGTTGGAATTTTTTTTTTCCAATCCCTTTTCTAATTTTTTTTATTTTATTGTTGATTTTTATTAAAAAAAATAAAAAACAACGAACTCCAGTGAGTTGCTTGAGGGTGTACCAGATGATCTGATTTTGGGCGATAGAGACGAGAGAGGGGCAAAAGCGAAACAAAATAAAATCTATTTAAAAAAGGGCATAAACATCAACATTGCAAAAAAAAAAAATGGGGCATCTGTTGATATTAAGAATGGCAACGGAGTGGATCAGGGACGGTTTTTCAATTACTATCCTCATCCCCAAAATTCAATCACAATACTGTACCTGCCCCATTAACCATTTTTTTAAATGCGAGGATTGTACAGTCATTAACCAACAAATAACAGAGAAAATCGTAGTTACCCATTACCCATTGATAATAATAAAATATTAAAAAAATTAAGATAAAAATACTATATCTTTTTCATAATTGACGAAACATTAAACACAACAATATACTAATAATTTTCAAACTCTAAATTTAAATATATAAGTATATATAACTTTCGAAATTCGTTATTTTACCAAAGATATAAGAATATAAGTAGTATAAAATTAAATACATATCTATATGTATAATAATTTTTCTATGTATATATATATATATACGGGTACAATGCAAATTATGCTAATACCGTCCCCGCACCATACCCGCATATTAACGGTGCGGTTATTCCCTGCTCCAGTTATTTTTCTCACTTGTGCGATTTTTTCCCTCATTCAAATTGAATAACTACGAATGCTCATAATCATGGGTTATATTGCCATCTCTAATTGATATTGGTTGCTAGAAAGGGGCATTCAGTATAATTTCCTCAAAGTTAATTTTAACTTTTAAATAACCTTAGTATTCGAAAATACCACCACATTTTCTAGTTGGCAGAATTAGAAAAAATGTTATTTTTTAATGGGCCGGGTTGTACGGGAAAATAATTGGGCGGCCAAGTTGTATTTTGGTCATTATTTTTTGTTTCTTAGTTATTTTTGCCCAAAACCCTCTTTTTTTCCCCTTTTTTATGGAAAATTAATGGATACTATTTTATTAAAAAAAAAAGTAAAAAAAAGAAAGAAAATATATTGGAGAAGTGATTTGGAACACAAGTGAACACAAAGAGTCAAAGACCATATTTTTTGTTATTCTTATGTTTATGGCAATGCACATCAGGTTATAATATGTAAATTTCAATTTGTGCTAGTTCCTTGATGACTATTGTGGGAAAATTTTTATAAAATGAGTTTGAGTTTGTTTTTGCACAAATTGTCATATATGAATGTGCCAAGTCAGCAAGAAGCTCCCCTTGAAAAAAAAAAGAAAAACAAAAAAGAAAAAGAAAGAAAGAGTGAGCAAGAAGGTAGTTGGAACTAACTACTTAAACTAATCACCCTATCAGTTACAACAAGTTAGTTATTAGAACTAGAGCTGTTACTTATTTTTTGATTTGATGTACGATATTATATATAGTCTTGGTAATTAGTTCTAGATTCTGGGTCATCATGGTATAATAGAATGGAAGAACGACATTGATAGGGTAGTGAGTCTTCAGAGCACTTAGAAGAGCCACATAGACTGTTGATGTGGATTTCACTGTAAATCGTTATAGTATTAGTCAGTTAGTTGCATTTAGTTTTAACTATCATTTTGACATGTAAACATCTTGTAAATGTGTGAGTGTTAGCTTAATTGGTTCTTGGAGAGAAGATAGGTTCTGAACACCAGAGAGAAACAAAAGCTTGATCACATAGGACAGTTGCTGAGGTAATTTTCTGATTTTATTGAATTCTTCAAGTGAATGTTTCTGACCGACCCATTTCTGCACCCAAGCACTCTTTCACAAGAACTCACACTAACACACAAAGAGACTAGAAAGGAATTTTTCCATAAGAAGAAAATACTTGAACACTACATATTGGGCAATTAGTAATCAAGGAGATAACCTTCGTATATAGAGCTCAAGCCTCCATTCCTTTCCATCTTCTACTAATGTGGGACTTTGGCTTCTTTCACATTTTTAATATTTAGTCAAATTCCAACAAAAAGTTCCTTGTCCAATGTGTGGGCGATCGTACCCAAAGGGCGAGCCCCTGCAGAAGCACTAAGTTTATGCCAAGAGGTATATGAAGGCTCGAAAACACCATTGCCCAGTGTACTGGATAATGTTCGCGGACTCAAAGTTGTTTAACCGGCACAGGCGTGAAAACTTATGTAAGTTGAAGGAACATTTTATTTTTCTCTTTTCTTTTCTTTTCTTTTTACTTAATTAATTAATTAATTTATTTATTACAGATAACTTATTTATTCATCAATTATTACACCATCTTTTCTTGCGGCATTCATCTCTTATTGCGAGTTTTTTTTTTTTTAGGTAGTATTCGTTTTTTTCTCTTTTTCCTTTTGTAATTTTTTTAATATATTTAATAGTAATTTTCTTGTTTTTAGTCTATCTCATAGCAAGTTATTTTGTCAGGTCATGCTGCTAGCTATTCTTCCAGTAAGGAGCATTTAGGCTTGTTTTTATTAAGGTTTTGGACACTTATACCTATCTTTTTAAAAATAATACCAAAAATACGACCTCTAAAAAACAATTAAAATTCCATACGTTTGTTGGCATTTTCTAAATACTTCAGCTAAAAAATGCGGTGGCATTTTCGTAATTTTTACTATCTTTTTCAAAAACAGTATTTTAATATTAAATGGGCCAAAATAACCGTGGTAGACTTATGGCCTAGTGGTTGGACCACAAATGACTAGGCCACTAACATTGGTTACTGGGGCTCGAGCCCTCATACTGACATTTTATATTTTTTTCATTATTTTAATTTTTTTTCTCTGTTTTTAATTTTATTCCTTTTTAATATTAGTTACAAATAATTACCAATTTAGTAACTAATTTTCATTAATAAAATTAATCAAATTGGTCATTAGTTTCTTCAATTTTTTTTTATTTTTATTTTTTTTCTTTTTAAAGTTATCTACATGTAGAAACTAAATTAGTTACTAATTTTCGCTAACAAAATTATTCAACTTAGTCATTAATAATAATTCTCTCTTTTTTCCCAATTTTATTTTTCTTTTTTTTCAAATTATTTTTTCTTTTCCTATTTTTTAATTATTTTTCCCTTTCACTTTATTCTTTTTTTTTTTTAAGAAGATTTCTAGGAAACCAGTTTGGTTTCTTTTTAACAGAATACTCTGTAGGCAAGTAAGTCGAAAGAAACCACAAAGGTTTCCTGGAAATCAGTTTGGTTTCCTTTTAGCTGAATACCCTATAGGTAAGTAAATCACAGGAAACCACAAAGGTCTCTGGGAAACCAGTTCGGTTCCTTTTAGCGGAATGCCTTGTACGTAAGTAAATCATAGGAAACCACAAAGGTTTTTTGGAAACCACTTCAGTTTTCTTTCAGTGGAATGTACTGTACTTAAGTAAATCACAGGAAACTATAAAAGTTTCTTTTCAGCAGAATGTCATGTACGTTAGTAAATTAGAATAAACCACAAATGGTTCCTGGAAACTAGTTTGGTTTCTTTTAAGTGGAATGCCAAATCACAAAGGTTTCCTTCTAACAGAATGCCCTGTATATAAATAAATCACAGGAAACTACAAAAGTTCTTGGAAACTAATTTGATTTCCTATTAGCGGAATGTCCTTATAGGAAATCACAAAAGTTTCCTTTAGTGGAATGTTCTGTACTTAAGTAAATATTTCCTGGAAACCATTGTGGTTTCTTTTTTGTAAAAAGCCTTGTAGCTAAATAAATCAAAAGAAACCACAAAGGTTTCCAATAAACTATTGGAAACTTTCATAGTTTCCTTTTTGTAAAATGTCATGTACCTAAGTAAATCACAAGAAACCATGGAAATCATTGTGGTTTCCTTTAGCATAATGCTCTGTAGCTAGGTAAATCACAGGAAACCAAGAAGGTTTCTTGAAAACCATTGTAGTTTCTATTTTGCAGAATACTCTGTAGCTAAGTAAATCACATGAAACCACGAAAGTTTCATATAAACCATTGTGGTTTCTTTTTCAAATCACAAGAAAATAATGAAAGTTTCCTAGAAACTATTGTGGTTTCCTTTTTGCAGAATGCCCTTTAGCAAGAATTGAGTGAGACATTGAACAAGGACGTTGTAGAATATGATCAAGTTCTCAAATTAAGTAATTATATTTTTGAAGTCAAAGTAACAGAAAGCTATTTAATACCAATTTAAATTTTGATTTCAAGAATTGCAATAATCAACTTATTTTTTTTAGGAAATCAAATTAGTTTGAACTAGAAACTAATTTGGTTTCTGATTTCTATTTCTTGATTAACTATTGGATTCTAATGACCACAACCAATAGTTAGAAACCAATAGTAAAAATGATTTCTAGCTTCTAATATTAGTTTTTTTTTTTTTCAAAAAGAAAAAGAAAATGAGTTTTGAAAAATGAATTCAAAAAAGAAAATACGAAAAAAAGAATAAATAAAGGAAAAAAGACTTAAAATAAATAAAAAAACAAAAGCTAAAAAAAAAGTAATAAAGTTCGATGCAAAAAAAAAAATTAAAAAGAGAAAATAAAAAAGGAAAAATAAAGAATAAAAAAGAAGATAACAAAGAAACCATAAGAGAACAAGAAAAAAAACAAGTTCAAGTATAAGAAAAAAAGTTAAGGAAAAAGGAAAAAGAAAAAAAGTTATAGAGTTGGGAATTGATCCTATGATGGGAAGGACATAAAGGACCATGCTAATGGATAGAGTCAACAATATTCCTAGATAGTTTTGAATATTTTTTTATTATAAATAGTTTTTTACACAATATGGTTTTATTTACGGAAATGCCACCGCATAACTTAAGGCCTATATTCAAAAAAACGTCGTACAAAAAGAAGTGTATTGGACCGGGTCGTATTTTAAGTAATATTTTTCTAAAAGTAGTACAACATATCATTTTCCCTTTAATTCGATAGCAAGGAGCATTTGGGCTTGTTTTTAATTCCATTCTTCATGTGTTTTATTGTTTGGACTAGAATTATGTGTTTAGTGTTTGGGATTTATTTTTTGTTTCTTTTTTGGTATTGTTTTAGTGGTTAAGTGCAAGACTCTGGATTTAGTACAAAGACACTACTTTTACCATTTATTCAGCAATTTTATTATTTGCGCAATTTACCATTTTTTTATATCAAAATATATATATATATAAATTACAATGTAATAACCCCAGATACTGAAATTTTCTCTGTTTATAGTACCCTCGTGTCTTGCCCCACTAGCCCCCTCCATTTAGTTATTTTAATAGAAAAAATCTTTTTCCTTTCCTTGGTTAAATAGAAAAAAGTATCCACCTAGTTTTCTTAAAAAAATATCTAGAAAAGAAAAAACCCAAATTTATAAGGTATTTTTGGTGTGGCCGAAAGTGATAAAATATGGGCCTGGGCTGGCCCAAGAAGGCAGAAAAACGCCCAAGGAAAAAAGGCTAGCGTTAAAAGAAGGGTTTAAGTGATAAAACTCTTGGTTTTTCTTTTTTTTATTAATATTTTATTTTCTTGTGGAATCCTTCTCCCTTGCGCTTTTTTTCATATTTTTAATTCTTTATTTTTTTTTCTCTTTTTTAATATTTTTTTCCTCCTCTTTTCTTTTTTATTTTTAAAAAGAAAGTACTTAATTTTTTTTTTCAATGAGCTTTCCCACCTTTCTTGATTATTTTGGTTACTACTAACCAATATAGTTACAAGTCACTAATTTAGAAGTGATTAGTAGTTACTAGTTACCAATTTTTTTAAAAAACTAAATAGTTACAAAATTCTTCCTAGTTAGTAGTTCCTCTCCTTTTTAGTTTTTATTTTTTATTTTTTTGTTTTTTGTTTTTGAATGGAACCACAATGATCCATCTCTTTGTAGTTAATAGTTTTCAATAAATACCAGTTTAATTACTAATTTCTAAATTGGGGGCTAGTTACAATGACTAATTAAGTTACTGGTTACCAGTAACTAATCTTGTTACTGGTTACAAAATTGCTTACATTTTTCAAAGGGAGAAAAAATGACCTAAGTAACCATTAGTTAGATTTGGTTACTAGTTACTGATTAGTAACTAACCCCTAACCAATTTAGTTATTGGTTACTAGTTAACAGTTGTTATTTAATATTTCCTTATGACTTCTTGGGTTCGATGCCCAAAGAGTCTACTTTTTGATGTTCTCTTAATTAAAAAAAAAAAACTCGGCCACTCTCCTTTGTTCTTTTTTCTTTTTAAAAAAAGTCTTCTCTTTTTTTTTAGAGGAAAAGAAAAATGAAGCACTAATTAATCTTTTCTTCCTCTTTTTTCACCCTCTTAGGCACATAATGAAGTACTATTTTTTTATTTTTATCTTCTTCCTAGTAACCAGATGTAATTACTAGTTACGATTACTCTAGTTACCAGTTATAAGTTTAGTGAACACTTTCAAGGAAAAAAAAAAAATACTATGACAAATTGATTACTTATTACTATATTGCTAGTCTTGCTACCACTAACAATTTTAGTAACCTGTTACTAGACATATACCAATCTAATTATCACTTCCCAAGTTGGTTATTCTGGTTACCAATACCCGATCATTATATAGTAAACTAGTTAATTTTTAATATCAACCAGCTAATTTTCTAAAAAAAAAAAAATGAATAAATGTAAACCTAATATGTAATAATTAGTCACAACTCTACCTCTTAATTACTAGTTACTAGTTTCTAATTACCAGTCTTGTAACTAATATGAAAACTAGTTTCTAGTTATTAATTTCTGGTTACCACTTTGATTATTAGTTTCTGGTTATCATCTCAGTTACTGGTTTCTGGTTACCACTTTAGTTATAAATTCTAGTTACCACCTTGGTTACTAGTTACTGGTTTCTGGTTACCACTTTGGTTATTAGTTTCTGATTACCATTTTAGTTACTAGTTTCTGGTTATCATCTTAGTTACTGGTCACTGGTTTCTAGTTACCATTTTAGTTATAAATTTCTAGTTATTAGTTTCTGGTTACCACTTTAGTTACTAGTTTCTGGTTATTATCTTAGTTGTTGGTTACTGGTTTCTAGATACCACTTTGGTTATAAATTTCTGGTTATTGGTTTCTGATTACCACTTTGGTTACTAGTTTCTGGTTATCATTTTGGTTATTAGTTTCTGGTTACCATTACCAAAATTGAGTCACGATTCTTTTTTTTTTTTCATTCCCTTTTCATCGAGCCATCTAGCTTCCAATTATCAATTTCGTTACTAGTTTTAGGATAGGTGATCAATTTCCAAACTAGTTATCAGTATCTAATTTGGTTATTCATTTCTAAATTAGTAGTAAGTTATTATTTTTCAGATTTGTGGCTAGTTATAAGATTAGCTATTGGTTATTAATTAACATTCTAGTTACTACTTTCCATACTAATGGCCAATTACAAGACTAGTGACTAGATATCACATTGAGTACTATTTTTCATAACCATATTAAAAACTAGATTGGTTAAAACTGATTACTAGTAACCAGATTTCTTTACTAGTTTCCGGTTTCTCTAGTTACTAGTTACCGGTTTCTCTAGTTACTAGTTACTAGTTACTTTCATTACTGGTAACTAATCAAGATACTAGTTACTAATTTTGTTACTAGTTTTCAAATCAAATGCTAGTTATAAAAATTGCTGACTAATTATGAGTTACTAATTGCCAATCCATTTATTGGCACTGGTTACCAGATTGGTAACTAATAACAGTCTTTAAATCAGTAAATAATTACTAGAATTCATTTGCACTATCAATAAATTTTACTTCATTTGCCGTATATTTGAGATTTTTTTTTAAAAGATGTCGTGTATACTCTAATTTCCTCATATCTAATACTATGTGATGTAATTGGGCTAGGAAGCACTAGAATCCAAACCCCAGTCTTGTCGGTTCAATTAGATATAGCATATTACTCACCAAGGACTCTTCACCAACTAACAAAAAAGAATATAAAACAACGAGGAGGAGCGAAATGAAAGTGCCGTGTTGTTCGGTTTGCCAAACGCGGTACAACGAGGAGGAGTGAGTGCCTCTTCTGCTCCAGTGCGACCATGGCTTCTGCAAGGAGTGTCTCTCCAAAATGTTCTCTGCCTGACCCGACACAACCCTCCCTTGCCCTAAGTGCCGCCATGTCTCCCTCGTCAGAAAGTTTGTGCAGGCTGGTGCGCCCAATTTTGACTGCGATTCCACCGACGACGCCGAAGACGATGACTCGGACAATGATGCCGCCGACTCGCTCTCGCGCCGCCGCTGCAGCTGCGCTTCTGGGGCCTCCAGCTCGGGATGGTGCGAGGCGGTGCCACCACCCTGTGGCTGTGAATAAGGTTGTGGTAACGGAGGAGACTAGTACTGATTGGGTGTTGGGGCAGCTCGAAAATTTACGGCGGAGACTAGTGAGAGAGAGAGAGAGGGGGGGATAGAACAGAAGAGAGAGAGAGAGAGAGACAGAAAACGGAAGAGATAAAATGCTAATGAAGCGAAATAAACCTTTAATTTAGAACTTTCACGAATATGGTATTTTTCAATAAAAAACGGTACGAAAAGAATAAAAAAAAGAAGACCGTATATTTGTTGTTTCTTTTAAAAAGAACGTGTATGCACTAATTTCCTCTTAAAAGAAAAACTACAGAAGCAAATTTATACAACCAATAAAATAAAATACAAAAACCGCAAAATATTAAACAATAAATTGGTAAGCAGCTGGAATGAAGCACGGATGTCAAGGCTATCTCCCTTTTTATATATTACGACGATAGATATATAGATATACAGACTACTTTTTTTAATTAAAAAATAAAAAAAGGAACGACAGGCTTAAAAATATAAATGTGAAAAACGACAATAAACGCAACAAAGGCAAAGCTATATTACGTACGTTCATCATGTTTCACAAGTTCATCTCCCCCTCATTCCTTCATGACAAGTATAGTATTTCGTCTGAGGACGACGCTAACGAGCATTGCATACGGCGTCGCTTCGAGAACCATCCGTGTTCCCTTACTGCATCTATGTCAACAGCGTCCGGTCACCATCGCCATACCCAAGATTGCCTCTGCAACATCTCGTCGTTTTTTGGCCTCATCTTCTAGTCCCGAAAGTTTAAGCCGGACCCTACATTTGGGCTTGCTCTCGTTGAACAAAAGGATCTCCCATTTGATCCGAAATGGTCGAATTAGTGAAGCGAGGGAGGTTTTTGATACGATGAAGAATCGGAATATCGTGACGTGGAACTCAATGATGAGTGGGTATGTGAAGCGCAGAGAGATGGTCAAAGCACGCAAGTTGTTCGATGAAATGCCTGAGAGAGACGCTGTGTCATGGAATTTGATGATATCGGGTTATCTGTCGTGTCTGGGGAGTAAGGCTATTGAGGAAGGGCGAAAGTTGTTTGACGAAATGCCTGAGAGAGATTGTGTTTCTTGGAACACAATGATTAGTGGGTATGCCAGAATGGGAGGATGTCTCAGGCGTTGAAGCTTTTCCATAGCATGCCGGAGCGGAATGTTGTGTCTTGGAATGCAATTATCAGTGGGTTTTTGCAGAATGGTGATGTGTTTAATGCTGTTGATTTGTTTGAGAAAATGCCGGAGCGTGATGCGGCTTCGCTTAGTGTGCTAGTTTCGGGTCTTATTCAGAATGGTAAGTTGGATGAAGCTGCTCGGATTCTGCTTGAATGGGGAAACAGAGACGGTCTGGGAGAAGAATTGGTGCATGCTTATAACAGGCTCATTGCTGGGTATGGTCAAAGAGGTAGGATCGTAGAAGCACCACGACTGTTTGATGAGATGCCATTTTATAATGATAAGGGGAAAGAAGGCCATAAGAAGTTTGAGAGAAATGTGGTAACTTGGAATTCCATGATCACATATTTTTCATAGGATTATTTATTTTATTTTTATTTTGTAGGGTGAGGATTCGAAGTCGAGACCCTCCACACTTGTAGGAGGTGTGGTTATTTCCAGGCTAAGTATATGATAACTCCAGAGGTTTATTAACTTTTCTTTTTGCTTGGAAGTGGTTTATTAACTTGAGCATATATAATCTAATTTTGTTTACAGAACATCTCTAATCTACTTATAAAATCCCAACTGTCCAAATCAACTATTCCAATTCATGCTTATTTTAAAAATTGCATCTAATTACTTTTAGAATTTTTTTTTTTTTTTTTTAAAGAAGGAGAAATTTAAGAAACTGCATTACTAATTTTACAACATATTCTTTGTATAAGAACATCAGTAGAACAATACCATTTACTTTAAAAATAAATAAACAGAATAGAACTACAAATGACATGTCGTTCTATTAACAACCGCGCGCATAGTCACACATACGTAAACCAATGAGGGAAGGCTTATATAAGAAATAGAAATAAAAGGAAAAAAGAAAAAGGTCTAAATAAAATATAAATATAACTTATTAAAAAAATATAAATTCAAATGGAATGACGAAAATATCCTCATCTGGTCTTCTTTTTTGAGGTGGGAACATTATTTGTCTTTGCTTGTGAACCAAACCATTAAAAGTATGGGAAAATAGATCGGGTGAATCTAATAAATATTTATTTTCTCTTCATTTTAATAATTATATGAGTATATTAATTGGTAGACGAAATATAATAACAATTTAATTTTATAATACTAAATATAACTATGTATTCCAACATTTATTTATTGATTTAAAAAAAAAGGATAACTCCATTTGTTTGTTTGAATTTATAACTTCACTTTCGTATATTATCGGCATTAAAATTTACATTTTAAAATCGTTACAATATATACCTTAAGGTGACTTGATTGCTACCTTCTTTGTGCTTTTCTAACACCGTGTTTTAATGATGGGGCCTATACTCGAACTCCCAAGGATCATAAAGACTTCCTCGTTTATCCCTCTTCGTAACAAAGAGACTAAAATATTAAAGAGAAAAATAAATGGATGACCAACTTCTTAAATTGATTTTAAATAAATATCAATGTTTTAAAAGTTATAATTAAATTTCTATTTTTTAAAAAATTTCAGTTATGAAACATGTTGTAGTTTCATTTTTATTATAAGTGAGTTTGGTCATATTATTTTCACCCAAAAAAAAGTCAAATAACTAGTACCCCCTAAATTAAACCATATAATTCATCTAAATATTATGAGTTTATAAAAATACACCATAATGATAGATGCACCGGTTTTTCTCACGCTCCTTGTAACAATCGCTAAGAAAATTGTAAAAAATATATATTTTTTACATGAATTAAAAATGATTAAAATAAAGTTTCAAAACAATAGCACTGCTGATCTAAAGATTCCTTCAGTTCTTTATCCGCAGATAAAAATTAAAAAAAAAAAAAAAGATTCCTTGCAATTATACAGTGCTAACCTTTACCAATTTATACAAATAATTGACCAAACATGAAAACTAACTTTGTAAACTGTTTTAGTTCTAACTACTATATATAACTCTTAGTTTTGTTCTGATTTGTCAATTCTAGAATTAAATTGTACTGTACCAACTCATACCAAGTTCTATGGTCAAATGAAAGTTGTACAACTTTTGTCCAAAGTATTGATCTAAAATTCTAAAGCACCATTCTCCAATCTCCATGAATGAGAAACAATAAATACTAAGTGTCCTATACTCATGAACTATTTTTTAAAATTTATTTTAACTGAAAAAATTAATATTTTCAATATAAAATGACGTAGTTTTTGCCCAAATAAGGTGCTTCTCAATGAAAATTGTATCGCATGACAGTATATACTAAGAGAAAATGGATTATTTGACTTATTTCGCAGGCTAATTTAATTCGATTTTAAAGTACAAAGTTTTATATGATATAATTAAAAACTCAAGGGTTTTTTTCGCCAAAATTAAAGAAAGACAATATTTTTTTTAATATAATTAGAAACCTAGGTCTTTTTTCTTTTACTAAAACAAAAAAACTATGGATTTTTTTTTGATAATAACTCTTTTTCTTCTTATTGCGCACCACGAGAATATTTGATGGAAATAACATAGGGGGCTTTAACGCTATTAGATTTAGTTATTGTATGATGCGTGAATGTTAGTGCATGATTTAGTTTGGCACCTTATGATCTTATTGCAATGTAATGGACAATATTTCAAAATTATATTTCAGTTGTATTTTCAGTCTTGTGTATGTATTTGTTAGTCTGTGTAATCGTGCTCCAAGACTGCTTTGACAAAGCATTCAACTGAAGCATCTGAAGTTCTGAAGATCTTCTTCAAACTGGCTTCAATGGTTAGGTGTTACGTCTAGTGGTCTGCATGTTTAGTCATTAGAGCACTTCATCTACATTAATGTTTAACATGTTTTTTATGCTTTGTCTGTTACATCAGTTTCTCAGCTTGTGTTGTCAAGTTGTCACCTTTAAGGTTGACCTTTTCAAGTGAAGTTTGACTTTGTGTGTCTTAACTGTGTGAGTGACTGTTTAATCAAGAT
>JXTC01000088.1:187271-206944 GCA_002914845.1 Trema orientale | reverse complement strand
AATCGGCGACAAACTAGAAGGGAGTTCTAGATTCTTGTATAAGACCTGTATTTGTACTCTATTCATATTTCTAGTGGATTGTTTGCTTGCTGGACTAGGTCCCGTGGATGTAGACACAACTTGGTTGTGTTGAACTATGATAAAAAGCTGTGTGTCTCTTCTTTACATTTTTCATCTGATTATTTAAAGTTCTGCAAATTGAGCGTTGTTACAACAAACGAGTAGCCTGATTTAACATCTGGTATCAGAGCGGGCATTGCTTGCTATATTCAGTGAGATTTCTGGGTCTCTAAATCGTGTTACTCTGTTTTGTTTGGAAATCGTGCTCTGTTTTTGTATCTTACTACTGAGATGGATCAGCTAAGAGAAGGTGGATCTATTTCTAGACCACCCTTGCTTGATGGGTCAAATTACCCATATTGGAAAGCTAGAATGAGAGCTTTCTTGAAGTCCATTGATGAAAGAGTTTGGACCTCCATTGTGTACGGATGGTCACCTCCTGTTGAAACCGATGACCAGGGTAAGGAAATTCTTAAACCCGAAAACAAATGGTCAACTGCTGAATATGATTCTGCTAATTGGAACTCTAAAGGAATTAATGCAATTATGGCCTCTGTTAATGTTCATCAATTCAAGGTGATTTCAAATTGTACTGTAGCTAAGGATGCTTGGGAAAAACTTGAAAAGAAAAATCAAGGAACTGAGTCAGTTAAACAATCTAGACTTAGGATGCTTATAAGTCAATTTGAAAATCTCCATATGCTTAAAGATGAGACTATTTCAGATTTTCATTCTAAGATCTGTGATATATCTAATGAGTCTGTTGCCTTGGGAAAGGTTTACTCTAATGCCATGTTGGTTGAGAAAGTTCTTATATCTTTACCCAAAAGATTCAGATCAAAATTTGCAGCTATTGAAGAGTGTAGGAAGCTGGAGGACATTGACTTTGATGAACTCATTGGTTCCTTAATAACTTATGAGATGAATTTCAAAGTCTGGGATAAAAAGAAGAAAAGCTCTGGTGTAGCATTGAAGATAGTTGATGAGATAGAGGATCTGGCAATCGAAGGGGATAAAGATTTAGATGATGAAACTTTAGCTATGTTAACCAGAAATTACTCAAAGTTTCTTAAGAAAAATATGAAGAGAGTAGTTTCTGGTCAACAAAGTTCAAGGAATAATGTTGATCAGCCTAGAGTTAACAGCACTGGAACCAGATTTGATAGAGATTCCAGGAACATGCGAAAAGGAGTGCAATACAGAGAGTGTGGTGGTTTCGAACACATTCAGGTGGAATGTGCAAATACTCTCAAGAAGAAGGCAAATGCAATGAATGCAACTTGGAGTGACAGTGAAGAAGAAACCGAGGAACAAGAAAAGGACTCAGATGTAACAAGCAATTTTGTAGCATTTGCTGCAAAATTCAAAAAGGGAGATCAATGTCTTGATAGTCATCTCGAGTGTTCTGACAGTGGCCTATTTGATTATGAGAATGAAGTACAGTTTTCAGACCCTGATCAACAAGATGCTTATCAAAATATGTATGATCAGTGGTTGAGAATGGCTAACAAAGTCAGGGTACAAGAAGCTCTTATATGTAGTCTCAAGGAGGAAAAGGGAGCATATGAAGAAATGCTTACTGAATTGAGAACAAGACTGCAGAATTCTCAGGAGCAGCTTGTCAAAACTCAGAAGGAGCTTGATGAATCCAACAAAAAGATTCAGTATCTGACAAACGGATCAGAAAAATTAAGTCATATGCTTGGAGTTGGACAAACTTCAACAGACAAATCAGATCTGGGGTACATAGGTGAGAGCTCAATCTCTCAAAAAGGAATACTGCAGTACAATCCTTTAAATCAGTGTGCCTGATTGTTACATCAAGATAACACCTTTAGATCTGAGTCTGTGTGTTATATCTGTGTCACTGCATGTTTAGACATTGCGATGACAACTGTCATTACAGCTGAGTCACGATGTACTTTCCTATATAAACAGGAAGCTTCTGTTCAGATCATTTTTAGAGGTCTTTGAGCATTACTTTCAAAAAGATATTTTGGTGAGGCCTTCTTGCTTTATGAGCAAGTTTCTTTCTCTTAGAGCTTTGAGTTTTTAGATCTAAGAGTGTCCTTTGTCATAGAGTCCACCATTGATTCCAGTGTGAAGGTGGAGCTCCATGGCTACCTGATTTCAAGAAGATACAGCCTATTCTTGCCGGAGCTGGGAAGTTCATCAACGGCAGCTGAAGGGAGTTCAGCACAAGTTTTGAAGAAGCAAAATCTACGGAGGAAATCAGAGTCCAAATCAGCGACAAACTAGAAGGGAGTTCTAGATCTTGTATAAGACCTGTATTTGTACTCTATTCATATTTCTAGTGGATTGTTTGCTTGCTGGACCAGGTCCCGTGGATATAGACACAACTTAGTTGTGTTGAACCACGATAAAAAGCTGTGTGTTTCTTCTTTACATTTTTCATCTGATTATTTAAAGTTCTGCAAATTGAGCGTTCTGTTACAACAAACGAGTAGCCTGATTTAATAGTGAATAACAAGACCCTCAAGCTAAGTTTCAAAGTTCTTTCTTAATTTTAGGTTTTATTTTTTCTGAAACTTCAATAGGATCCTTAATTCAAAGTTTTCTTTCATAATATATCGTATAGGGATAAAATTGTACTAAAAGAAACAATCCGGCAAAAAAGGGATGTCTTTATGTTGGGTGGGTCTATTGCCACCCCTTTGTCCACTCTCTCTACACCTCTTTTTAGTAATTTTTTTTATTACTAATATAACCTTAAATGAAATTACTTTCTAGTACATAAATTATATTTTAAAAAAATTATTTACGCAGTCTCCACTCTTCTCACCCTTAGTAAAACACATCATTTATCTTGAACCCTAATTCTTTTGATGATTACATCCTAATTAATTTTTTTTTTTGAATTATTGTATAAGAGTTTACTGATTAAATTGATTCCATTGCAGGGCATTGATTTTTTTACGAATCTGCCATATCCGACATCTCAAAGGATTATATATACATATATATATATGTCAATAATATTGAGTGCATAGTTTCTATTCTCTCGTAATGGGTGTAAGTAAGAAAAAAAAAATTAGCACAGTAGAATCATAATTGAAGAGAATGTATCCTTTATATTAACTAAAGCATATACGCATTTCCAAGGATTTATATCTATTTGTATAATATATATATATATGATAATAATTTTTCCCTTCTCTGGTAAATAGTGTAAGCGAAAAGAGATAAAAGGAAAAAGAAAAAAAGAAAAAAGTGTTAGTACCCAGGAGAGGAAAAGAAAGAAAGAAAGAAAGAAAGAAAGAAGGGAGATGAATAGATAAAGAATGAGAAAAGTGATGAAATTAGGGTGAGGAGAGATCAGACAAAATTAATTCAAAGGATATTTTAGGAAAAATTAGGGGTATAGAAAGTATAAATTAAAAATAAAATTTTAATTAGAGGTGTGGTTTTAGAAATAGTGTGGGAAGAGTAGACAGAGGGGTGGCAATAGAGCCACCCCTTTATGTTTGATGGGTGCAAATACAATTCCCTTTAATGATTTGATTTATTACTAAAAGAACCTTCAAAAAAATTACTTTTACGTGCAACTTTTTTTTTTTCCAAAAAAAAAGGAATTCTCAAAATATATCTTTTATAATAAAAAATCTTTACACGCCCCTATTAAACAAATCCATAATTATGAATAATTTTATATTTTGAAGGGACTTTTGAATGATTTTTTATTTTCTTTGGATTCAAGTCACAAAAGCACTATGAAATTCCAATGATAAATAAACATGCAATAGAAGCTTTAGATAATATATTAAAGGATATAAATGAGAGTAATTTATCTTTTGGTGGTAAAGTAATAGTACTTGGTGAACATTTTCGTCAAATTCTTCTAGTTATTTCAAGAGCAAAAAAAAAAAAAAAGAAATAATAAATGCAAGTTTAGTAAAGTCTTACTTATGGCCATCATTTATAAAAATAAAATTAACTCAAAATATGAGAGCCAATAAAGATCCTATATTTTCTGAATTTTTATTGCGTAGTAGTGATGGAAGAAAATTACGAAGATAATAATATTATGTTACCGCCTAATATGATCATACCATATGAAGATAATATTTTATCACTTCAAAACATAATAAAAATTGTGTTTCTAGATATAGAGAATTACTCTACTAATTTACATATGATCGTAAATAGAGCAATATTAACACCAAAAAATGAGTATGTTGATGAAATAAATAATTTATTAATTAAACAATTTCCCCGTGATCCTGTTCGATATCCAACTTTAATGGAGTTCCAAGAGACCAGGTTCTTTTGGGGCATCCTCTCAAAAAAAAATCCCGAGCGAGTTGTAAACTACCAACTTCCGCATATCCCGAGATCATAGCATTCCATGTCAGTGTGTCGGGATCCGATATCTGACTGTAGAGGTTAAAGGCCCCTTCCATATCTAACATATGTACATATCTAGTGATCATGGTATTCCAAGAGAAGTTATCTCGTTCTGTCATTTGGTCAAAAAGTTCCCTAGCGGAGACAATATCTTTTGCTTTCAAATAGCTGGTCAAGCTTTATGAATTGCCCAATAATGCTCTATTCTTGAAGACTTAATTTCTTAAAATTAAAATCATTGTCTTGACACCTCGTCTATCAAAGTGTTTTATTTTGCACAATGTCATCTCTTTATGGTTAAAAAGATATGGAAAAGAGCATGAAACGCTCAAATGGACGTTTTAAAAAGGGTATTTTGGACATTTTATTTTTATTAAATAGATTGACAATTTGTTGAAGAGGAGTACTAGATATACATTTTTTCTTACTCTCTTTTATTCTCTCTAGTATCACAATCTGACACATACGTAGATTCTACTGTGCAAAAGAGTGTATACCTCTTAGTTGAAATAGATAAATGTCATCTTTTAGCTTTAAAGACAACAAATTTTGACAAATTTTGATCTTACTTTGCTATATTGAAAAAACAAATTAGAATTAAAAAAAAAAAGTAAAAGAAACACTTCGATGGAAATGAGGAGAAACTAGGGACATTTTAAAAATATAATAAATGAGATACTTCAATGGATCAAGTGGCAAGATTGAGACATTTTTAAAGTTTGAATGCCAAAATGAGACGTTAGAATAATTCAGGATCAAAATATTTTCCGTCCAATTATAACAAAAGAGTGTTATTATAACAAAGGAGTAATGGATGGGTTAAATGAGACAAAAATGAAATTTGGTACCACAATAGACAATATTATGAAGTTTAGGAGCTGGATAATAGTTCAGGAGCCACGATAGAAGTTACCCTATATTTTTTGTCTTAATTCTAGTCATTGATCTCAATTTGAACAATGTTGTGGATAAAAAAAAGGAGGAGAGAAAAAAACATACTTTACAGTGGCAAAATATGACATGTTAAGCTTCGGAGACCAAATTGAAGGTTAAGATAATGGCACATCTCCACTGCCATTATGAATGAAGCTTCAGAGAATATGAATCATTTTCATAGAGAAAAATGCTCACGCGCCCCCCTTGATTTTCTTTCCGACAAGAGTCAAAACATATAAAAGTTTTAATAAACCAAAGATTACAGCACATCTCCACTGCCCACAAATCATCCAACTAGAGAACAGATACTCGTATTAATATATGATGAAGAAAAGTTAAATGCTAAATGTAACCACGCACAAAAAGGAAACACACACACGCGCACATATATATATATATATATATATTATAAGATGCATCAATGAAAAGAAAATAAATACGAGATAAATAACTATGAAATAACCTAATGTAATTAGGATAATCATCATTGAACAATAAAAGGGAAAAACAAGAAAACAAAATATAAAAAATTCTCAGGCAGTAAAAGTAATCCCAAGATTATATACACCTTTTTTTTTTTTTTTTACCAAGGCCTGAGGGTTGCCTCAATGAGTCATTCAACTAAACAAGTCATCCTGACTGGAGGTTTCTCCTCCATCATCTGAGGAACCATCGCTGTTGGCATTGAATGTCAAAATTAGATCTAAAAGTTCCCGACCTGCAGCTGAGTTTTCTCCACTTCCCTCTGAACTTGTTCTCCGCCTTTGCATTGAAAATAGTTGCAACATCAGATCCTGCGGTGTGGACACATGGTACATCCAGCTCTTAGCCTTGGGTTTCTGTTGGAAACAAAAGTGCAATAATCACCATTAGCATCGTTAGTCTTCCGAAAAAATTATCATGCTCATTGTTATCATCATCATCAATTGCCTTCATCATCACCGTCATCTTTGTCACCATCATTGTCGTTATCAACGTCGTCGTCACTATTATCGTCCCCATCCTCATCATCACAATCATCATAATCGTCGTCATCGTCATCATCCTCATCATAATCTTCGTCATCCTCATCGTCATCATAAAAATAATCATCACTATCTTCATCGTCACCACCAATGGCATACCAATGCATGCGGCGATGAGGTAGAACCTTTTTTTCCAAACAACAGCAGAGAAATTAGTTCCTCTGCTGCTCTTACCTCGTACATTTTGTACCAGGGACATCGTACTCAGAATAAACAATAACAAAACTTGGCTTTTACATCAGGTAAATCTAGACCTCTTAAATGAATACTCGAGTCCTGAGTCCCCCCCCCAAAAAAAAAAAAAATCCCACCCACCCACCAAAAAAAGAAGGGGGAAAAAGAAAAAAAAACTGCCATAAAGGTGATCTATCTGAACACTCGACGATATCATGCAGCGTCCAAGAACCACCTCATAACCTTCCTCAACATGGCAGGTCCAGAAGCAAAGGTGACGTTTTACATGGTATCTCCAGGGGAAAAGTTAAACTTGGGACAGTGCTTGTTTTGGTTAAAAGGAACTAGTAAAGTCGACATAAGCAACAGCGCAATTTCCAGAAAGGAAAAAACGATATACACCATGATAGTGAAAGCGGTACAAATAGTTAGCACAATGAAGATACCATGTCCAACATGCCCCATCCCCTTCATTCTAAACGATGGAATGTCTGACCAACAAGGCTTTATGGTCTAAACGTTTCAGAGAAGAAGAATGAGGATTAATTTAAATGCCTAAGGCGCTCAACCCAAGCTGGTTTTGCATCAAGATATCATCAGAATGTCTTCCTAAATCCTAATAATAACATTCCTATGTGCTATGTCATGCATGTGACTCAGCAATAAATTTTTCGAACTCTCTAAACAACGTAATGTACACCTTGTGCCTTTAATAACTAGCTCAAGATGATAAACATACCTGCTCAATATTCGTCGGCAATTTAGCTCTCTCCATAGCCTTTGGTGTCCATATCTTGATATCATGGTCAATTCCACTGCTTGCAAGCACCACGGTATGAGGATGAGACTCAATGCAATTAACTACATACTGATCTGCTTCCATAACACGAATAAGCTCCCCACCCTTTTTCTTCCAAATGAATATTCTGCCACAGTCGGACCCGCTCACCACATAGTCACAATTAGGCCCAAAGAAATTCACACCTTTCACTGTCTCACAATTCCTATGCCCTTTGTAAGCCTGAGGCGCAACCTTTTCATCAACATCCATAGCTGAAGAAGATGCTTTAGACCGATGGTCACCTCCCATTTCACTAGCATCACTTTCACTTGAATGACTGCCCATAGACACTGGAGAAGATGGAAGTGGGTTATCTCCCAAACCCATTTCCCGTGTAAAAAGATAGATGAACTCATCATTGTATGAGACAAGAAGCTCGCTTTGCTCTGAGAAGGCCAAGCCTGTAATTCCAACTTGCTCATCACCAATCAAATGTGGAGGACAGAAATAGTTTGCAGGTTGACCAAAATCAGATGATCCATCCCACTTATACTTGCGTATATCATAAAGTCGGGTATACTCATCAGAACCGGCAACTACGAAGAGATTTGGGTTTCTCGGATCCATTGCAATTGCATTCAATTGAATGACTGGCATGTACCTCCTCCTATCATCAATTCGTTGGCATGTGAAAAGTTCAGTGGCTCTCCCGGTTCTTAGATCAAACTGTTATAAGGAAGATCGTGTCACATGTCTATATCCAAAAAATAAAAAACTAAGGAAAACTTCACTGTTGAAAAGGAAAGCACTGTCATAGGGAGAATGACTTAGAGCTAACGATTTACAAAGTTCATAGGCATTTCCAGGCTCAGAACCAGCCCATCGTTCATTTAATTCTTTGTTTGATTAGTGGAATAGCAAGAAGCCAGGAAATAATCAATTAATACGAAATATCATTATTCTCATTTTTTATTTTTTATTTTTCTGATACTTGTCCTCCCGCAGAATCTTATAGTCTTAGGGCATCTCCAACATTGCACCAAATTGGTGCATTCTGGTGCTAAAAATCCTCTCCAATGCAACACCATCTTTTACACCAAATTTGATGTGGTGTAATACTATTCATTATACCAAATTTGGTGTAATACTGTTCAAACTTTTTTATTTCCCCAATAGCCCCCACCTTTATAACTTCCTGCAAATTTATTCTCAATATATCTTTTTTTATTAACCTATATTATCTATAATGATTTAATTTTGTTAATGTAATCATTTTTTGTCTTATTTGTGGTATTAAACGTTGGGTTTTTTTTTTCCCTAATGTTTTATTAAATGCAATATTTAGTTAAATTAAAAGTAAATTATTAATTTTTAGTATTGTTAATTTATTGGAATATTTTTTTCTAATAATTTGCAATAATGTGTCAAGTAATATATAGATGTAGTAGTTTGTAAAATAAATTAATTATTAAAGGACTAAAAAGATAAAGAATAGAAAGTGAATATTCTTTTAGTGTAACTTTTGGTGTAATGGGTTGGAGTTCAACTTATGAAATGATGTAAAAGTTACACTATTTTGGTGTATTTTGGCGTTATGGGTTGGAAATGGCCTTAGGGAGGCAAGAAGCTCTAGGATATTGCTTAGTAGGTCCCATGAAGACCCAAACCCCAGATTTCATGGGAACAAACCATGGGTCTGACCACTCAACCTAACCATCACGGGTAATATAAAATATCATTCTCACCAGTAAACCTTCCAAGTGAAGTAAAAAATGGTGGCATCCCAAACTAAGAGTAATTATATTGTTTTAGACTGCAAAATTGACAACTAAAACAAGAAACTAGAAAGAGGATAACTATAACTCACATGTTGCACCAATCCATCTTCGCCACAGGAATAAAAGATATGTGGGCTCCCAGGTTCAATAGCTAGCTTATGAGCTCGCCCCTGATGTTTAGCGAGCAGGGAAGTTTCCACTAGCCCACGCTCCAAAATCTGAGCATGTCTCACCTAAAATTACGCAGATGCTTGTTAGAAACTTAAATTATTTAAATTAAAAGATAGAATCAGCCTTAGTTATACCTCTACATACACTTAAAAACGGAGATATCAAAATAAAAAAATTGCAGTCATTACTTTCTCAAACTTGTCAAAGAATAAAGATCAGTGTGTGTAATGTATTAACTTCCTGTACAAACTTTTCTGTGTCACATTCTTAAAATACCGCAGTTTTCATGAGATAAAGAGACAAGGATAAAGTAAGCAATGACAGGTCAATAATTTAAAGTTGAGAAAATGCTAAACTATCAAGGCTGGTAGCATGCTAATAAAAAGAGGTCGAAAACATCATGCTGCCACCACTTGCAAGGGAAAAAAAAAAAGATACCTGCCCATCAGCAGCACAGGTGACAATGCTTCGATCATCTGTATAGGGCATAATTTTTGCTTGGAAAACATTATTGTTGTGACCTGATTGGAAGGAAAGCTTTACTTCCCCACTTTCCCAATTCCAGAATATAACCCGCCTATCATCAGAGCCTGACACCAAAATGTCACCAGCTGCATTAAAGCTTACAGTGTTTACACACCCTCTATGCTTGTCAAGCTTCCTAAACATATCAAGCCTAAGAACAAGATCCTGAAAGATTAAAAATTGGCATAGTCAGTTCACTAAAATTCAAGATAATAAAGAATTTTCGAAATCTAAATTACATTAAAGCTTTTTAACATCCGCACAGGCATTACTCAAAACTTCAAATAGGAAAAAACTTGTGTCATAATCTACAACGTCAAACGAGACTTCTACACCATCTTCTCATTATAAGATTATTCACCAACTTAAGATTCCCAGCCAAATTTCAAAATATAGAGCCATTTTTGGTTCACTTTCACCATTTTTTCCCATAATTGAACAGACCCACTAATCATATTGCCAACTGATCAGCACAGTGATCAACAATGACGATACACATACACAGTACACAAATGCAAACACGGAAATTCTGATACAGAGTAGAAATTACGCTAAACCAGATCAAATTCGACACCGATGATCGTTAACATGATTACCCAAGTACGAATAAATTCAGTTAAATCGACAAAATTTTAAGAACAAGTCAATTGAGTTTGGTAATAAAATAAAATAAAATAAAGAAACCTCGGAGGCGCCGAGTCGGTGGGCGAAATTCCTGGTGGAGAGGAGGCCAACCTCCCTCTGCCAAACATCGACGAGGGCCTTGTCGATGCTACTCCCGGCCCTCCTCTTCATCCTCAAGATTACAATCGCTTTTTGTACGGCCGACTCGGTGAATCGGAGCGAGTTGGCTCAGATAGAGATAAAAATAAAGAGAGGGATTTTGGTTGATTAATACAGTTCTGCTTTCCAGTCTTCTCCTGAAGCTTTAAATATAATATGAAATTTTCTTGGATTATTTATTGGCAAATTCTCTCTCTCTCTGTCCTTTTATTTATTTATTTATTTATTTAGTTTTTGTTTTTTAATTATAAAGCTTCTTCTTTTTCTTTTGTTTTTTTTAATTAATTAATTAATTATATATATACGTTAAGAATGTGATGAGATGAGTGATGAGTGTGTCTCTGTGTTCGTAAGTTTTGTAGTTTAGATTTTAGAATGCACACGTCTTGTTAAAGCCCATGCCAAACTGAACGGCAAGTGCTTGAACTGCCTTCGGTAAGCAACTAGATTGTGACACGTGATGCCTTATTACTATTCTTTCTTTTTCTTTTTCTTCTTCTTTTAAATGTCTCTTTTTATTCCTTTTTTCAGATAAGAAGTTCTTACGGAGACGAAGATAAATATGTATTATTTTATATCATACCTTTCGATTTTAATCAAATTCACAATCTATAATATGAATCCTATTAATAAACATTTAACAAGTAGATTGAAACATGGTGTTTAGTAATACGTGGTAAAATCAAAATGAGTTACATTAGTGCTATGTTTGGTACGGAGGATTTTTAGAGAGATGGAGAGAAATGGAAGAAGAGTTATAATCCATTGTTTGTAGGAATGGCAATGGGGCGGATCGGGGACGGTTTTTTAATTACCATCCCCATCCCTGAAAGCCAATCACAATACTATACCTGTCCCATTAACCATTGTTTTGGATGCGGGGACGGTGCGGGTATTAACCAATGGATAACGGGGAAAACCGCGGTTACCCATTACCCATTGATAATATTAAAATATTAAAAAATTAAGATAAAAATACTAAATCCTTTTCATAATCAACAAAATATTAAACACAACAATATACTAATAATTTTTAAACTCTAAAATTTAAATATATAAGTACATATAACTCTCCAAAATCATTATTTTACCAAAGATATAATAATATTGATAGTGCAAAATTAAATAGATATTTATATGTATAATAATTTTTCTATGTAAATATATATATCGGGGCGGGTACGGTGCGGATTATACAAATATCGTCCCCGCATCATACCCGCATATTAACGGTACGGTTATTCTCCGCCCCGGTCATTTTCCTCACTTGAGCGGTTTTTCTCCTCCCCATTCGGATCGGATAACCACAGATACCCGTAACCATGGGTTATATTGCCATCCCTAATTGTTTGGTAGAACGAAGAAAAAGAGTGAGAGGACAAGTGGAGAGGAAAAAGCTCCCTTCGGGGCTTGGGCCCACCAAACTAACCATTCCAAACAAATTTATTCTCTAAAATATTAATTTGAAAAATAAAATAAAACGAATAATATAGTAATTTTATAAATAAATATTCTTCATCATTTCTATTTTATATTATTCCTACCGAATAATTTAAAAAATTTTCACTTTCTTCACATTCTTTGTCATTCCTACTCTCTCCCTCCTACTAAATATAGCATAATGAAAACGGTGAAAAAGAATGAGAAAAAATTATAAAAATAATTCCCAAGTTCACTTATTATATCAATAAATATCGTTATTTCCCAAAGAAAACACTTTTAATTGTAATTTTATAGTTAATTATTTGATTAATACCTTTTTTTAAGCAAATATATATATTTTAGATAAAATTTACACATTACTTGATACAAAGAATAATAAATTAATCAATTGAAGAGATGGACGAAATCTAGATACAAATATATATATATTTTTTTTTTAAAAAAAAGAAATAAGGATAGAATATATATACACACGATGAACTGCAAAAAAATATCTTTAAATTTGAGTATTCTGCAATTTAAACCCTGAAGTTTGGACTTTGCAAAATAATATTCTGAAATTAAGAAATTCTGAAAATTAATACTATATACTGATTTTTTGACCAATTTTAGTAACAAAAGAATAATAATATCCTCTATTAAAATTGAATTAATCCTTATTATTTTCCTTAATTTTAAGTATATTATTGTCTTTTATCCGTTAAAATTATTCGAAAAGTCAACTCAGGGTATTAATTTTCAGAAATTCTTAATCTAAGGTTATTGTTTTGCAGAGTCCAAACTTCAGAGTTTAAATTGTAGAACACCCAAATTTCAAATTATTTTTTTTGTAATTTACTCTATATATATATATGAAAACTATTAAAAAAGTAAGATTTTCCGAAGAAAGGAAAAAAGGTAAAAAAAAAGGATAAAAAACTATAATCTATTCGAAAAGCATTTTCTTAAAATCACGACATTAATATGAGATATATATATTTACAAATCATAATTCCCCTGAGACCACCCATTCATACGTATGTAATGGGAATCTTTGAGCCAAAAAAAGAAAGTCGGTGCCATTTGTTTTTGGTAGGATGAAATCAAAATAACAAAGTTACTGGACGAAATAATTGAACATGTAAAAAAGTTATTGGTTTTCTAATTAGACTGCGGTGACTATTACTACCTTCTTGTCTATTCTCTACAAGTTCTTTTTAAATTTTTTTATTTACCAAAATAATCCTAAATAAAATTACATTTAACTATATAACTATAGAAAACTCATTCCCGTCGTATACATGTTAAAATTAAAACATTTTGTTTATAAAAAAAAAAATTAAAGTATTTTGAATACATTTCACTGTAAACACCCTTCTATTCAACGTTGTTTTATGCAATCATCGACCAACCATTGTGAAAACTGGATAATTTAATGTGAAGCTTAAAAAAAAAAGAACATTTCAATAGAAATTAATCGAGTCATGCTTATAAGCTTGAACCAAAAAAAAAAAAAAAAGGAGTAAATAGTTTATAAAAAGAAAAATGAGAAAATGATAGATGGATGATAAAGAAGTCCGAAACTTTTAGAAGGACATCCCATCGGAGAAATAAGTAAGGTAAAGTAGAATCTTAAAAGGTATACCAATTAAGAAATTGAATAATTGATTTGAAAAAGAAAAATAATTAGAACAGCAAAGACAAAAAAAAGAAAAAAAAATCAATGATTAGTTTTTTTTTTTTTTTTTATCCAGAAACTTTTTTGCATTCCCGCACCACCTGTATTGCTTAGATTCATAGAAATACGCAAAATAAATAGACGAAAATACCCAAAATAAATGGCAATTAATCCCGTACTTATAAAAAAATGTCCAAAATTATTGTATTTTTTTCACTTAGAGGTTTATTAAACACATCTCGAGATCATTTGCTCCTTTTGAACAAGAAAGGTCCTCTGGTTCTATCCGATATCTATTTCACATATACCTTTTTTTTTTTTCTTTTTTTTCTTTTTCTTTTTTCTTTTTTCAACTTGTAAGAGTACATGCTCTGTAAAATGCAAGCTTAATACTTGCTCTTATATTGTTTTAAAAGAGATACTATGTAGCCATTAACTAATATTTCAACAAAATGGAATAAGATGTTTCAGCTTTCTATTGAGGCACGTAACAGAAGGGGTGTCACTTGGGTATTATTGTTTTGCAAATTATGACTATATGTTTTTAGGGAAGCAAATTGTAAACATGATAGATAACCCTTTACTCAATTCTATATTGTTTTTAATTAAAAAAGTGGAACTTTAACTAATAACCTCTACTTATTACAAAGAAAGAAAAATAACTCATGCACCTAAGAGTCGAATTCCCGACCTAACCCGGTGGCTTACTCAGTTTTATATTTTAGTTCTTTTCTGAATTCTGATCAATACTTCGTAGAATTTTTCAACACGGTTTTGAATTAAGGCATGTACTTATTGATGATTTTGACGAATATTAAATTGGAAAGGACAAAACCATAAACTATGTTGAGGCCTCCACTCATTTAGCTTCAGATAATACGAGGACCTTTCAAATGTTCAAGATGCGATTTGACCAAAGCTTGTTTTTGTTATTAAACTTTAGCTCAAGGTGTTTGACAACATGCCAAATGTAAAACGACAGAAGCCCATATTTTTTTCCGAAACAAGCCCGAAGGAGACAGAACATTCTGAAGCATCTTTTTATTTGTGCAACAAACTGATCAGTTACTGCTTCTGCTTCTATATTTTTGTAGACATATAGTATACATATATATTGCCATATTTCGGGTTAATTCTTAAAACATACTCGGTTGTTTGTTTTTATCAAAGGTTGAAATCATTCACCGAATCAGGAGTATCATAAAGAATCTATTCTACTATACCCTCGTTCCTTGATGATGTTATTTTCTTCCATCACCAGTCTAATCTTGGCTGCATTGTCCCATTGTCCTAAATCAGCATACATATTGTATAACAACACATAGGGAGCTGAACTTTCTGGTTCGAGCCTCATTAGAGCTTCGGCAGCATGTTGAGCCAACTGAACATTGTTATGTACTCTACACGCACCCAGAAATGCTCCCCAAACTGCCGTGTTTGGTTTGAATGGCATGCTATTGATCAAATCCATGGCTTCCTCAAGCTGCCCCTGCCGGCCAATGATGTCGACTAGGGAGGCATAGTGTTCGACTTGTGGCCTGATACCGAATTCACTAATCATCGATTGGAAATGCATTCGGCCTTCTTCAACAAAGCCTGCATGAGCACATGCATTCAACACTGCAATAAATGTTATATGCGTAGGTTGCACATTGAGTTTCTTCATCAATTCGAAAAGTTCTAAAGCCTCTAAAGCAACACCATGAGATGCATAGCCTCCAATCATTGCATTCCAGGAAATTACATCCTTCCGTCGTTTCATCTCATCAAAGACAATCCTTGCGTCTTTTATTGCCCCACATCTTGAATACATAGTAATGAGGGAGTTGTTTACTGGTGCATCTGCAATAAAAGTCTTTATAACCAGCTGATGAACCTGCCTACCAAGATGCAGATCCACCAACCCAGTGGATGTGCTGAGAACTGAAGATAACGTGTGACGGTCATGTTTCTCTCCTCCACGTTGCATTTGAGTGAATAGCTTAATTGATTCATTGTAGTGTTCATTTTTCTCATATCCAGCTATAATGGAGTTCCAAGAGACCAGGTTCTTTTGGGGCGTCCTCTCAAAAAATTCCTGAGCGAGTTGTAAACTACCAATTTCCGCATATCCTGAGATCATAGCATTCCATGTCAGTGTGTCGGGATCCGGCATCTGACGGAAGAGGATAGAGGCCTCTTCCATATCTAACATATGTACATATCCAGTGATCATGGTATTCCAAGAGAAGGTATCTCGTTCTGTCATTTGGTCAAAAAGTTCCCTAGCGATGAAAATATATCTTGCTTTCAAATAGCACATGATCATGGAATTCCAAGTTACCACATTTCTCTCAAACCTCTTATGGCCTTCTATCCCCTTATCATTATAAAATGGCATCTCATCAAACAGTCGTCGTGCTTCTATGATCCTACCTCTTTGACCATACCCAGCAATGAGCCTGTTATAAGCATGCACCAATTCTTCTCCCAGACCGTCTCTGTTTCCCCATTCACGCAGAATCCGAGCAGCTTCATCCAACTTACCATTCTGAATAAGACCCGAAACTAGCACACTAAGCGAAGCCGCATCATGCTCCGGCATTTTCTCAAACAAATCAACAGCATTAAACACATCACCATTCTGCAAAAACCCACTGATAATTGCATTCCAAGAGACAACATTCCGCTCCGGCATGCTATGGAAAAGCTCCAACGCCTGAGACATCCTCCCATTCTTGGCATACCCACTAATCATTGTGTTCCAAGAAACACAATCTCTCTCAGGCATTTCATCAAACAACTCTCGCCCTTCCTCAATAGCCTTACTCCCCTGATACGACATATAACCCGATATCATCAAATTCCATGACACAACGTCTCTCTCAGGCATTTCGTCGAACAACTTGCGTGCTTTGACCATCTCTCTGCGCTTCACATACCCACTCATCATTGAGTTCCACGTCACGATATTCCGATTCTTCATCGTATCAAAAACCTCCCTCGCTTCACTAATTCGACCATTTCGGATCAAATGGGAGATCCTTTTGTTCAACGAGAGCAAGCCCAAATGTAGGGTCCGGCTTAAACTTTCGGGACTAGAAGATGAGGCCAAAAAACGACGAGATGTTGCAGAGGCAATCTTGGGTATGGCGATGGTGACCGGACGCTGTTGACATAGATGCAGTAAGGGAACACGGATGGTTCTCGAAGCGACGCCGTATGCAATGCTCGTTAGCGTCGTCCTCAGACGAAATACTATACTTGTCATGAAGGAATGAGGGGGAGATGAACTTGTGAAACATGATGAACGTACGTAATATAGCTTTGCCTTTGTTGCGTTTATTGTCGTTTTTCACATTTATATTTTTAAGCCTGTCGTTCCTTTTTTTATTTTTTAATTAAAAAGAGTAGTCTGTATATCTATATCTACTAGTCTAAACCACACGTGCCTTAGGCACGTCACCCGTAATTTTCCAAAAAATTTGTATATAAAGCAATTTAATTATTATTTTAATTTATGAAACAACAATCAATGCAAGTCAAGAAGTCACGTGTCATATTCTCTGCCAACATTTTCAAGTACTTATATAGCTCAAAAAAAAAAAAAAAAAAGAAGTGGCGAAGCAGGACGAGTAGAGGAACGGCTCGGTTCCCAATGCCCATCCACGCTTCTATTATATAGAAGATATCTATATTCTATCGTCGTAATATATAAAAAGGGAGATAGCCTTGAAATCCGTGCTTTATTCCAACTGCTTACCAAATTATTTTTTAATATTTTGCAGTTTTTGTATTTTATTTTATTGGTTGTGTGAATTTGCCTATGTGGTTTTTCTTTGAGAAATTTAGGTAGATGATCAAGATTTTAAATTTGATTAAGTAGATGTCCACTTTTAAAATTTTATAGTTAAATGTCCAGATATATATATTTTTACACTTGGTAGATAAATAAATCTACCAATTTTAGTTACTGTACTGAAATATACTACTTGGTATATAAAATTTTACACTTAGTATATAAGCATATATACCGAACATTTTGCTATAACATTTGACAAAGGTACATTTACTAAAATTGGGCCCAAAATTTGGTCACATTTCTATAAGTCCCTTTTTCTTTTAATGCTAGGCTTATTTCTGTAGGCCTTTTTCTGTCTTCTTGGGCCAGCCCCAAATTTTATTACTTTCGGCCACACCAAAAATACCTTATAAAGTTGGGTTTTCTCTTTTTTAGATATTCTTTTGAGCAAACGATGACCAATTTTTTAAATTGGTTCAAGTAGATGTCCATGTTTTAAAAGTTATAGCTAACTATCCATTCTTTTTAAAGTTTCAGTTGTGGAATATATTGTATTTTCACTTTTGTCATTAAGTGAGTTGACCATTTAGCTATAAATTTTTGAATTTAGTCATATACTGAGTTTTGGGCCAAAAAATGGTTAAATATGTAGTCAGCCCTTTTTTTTACTCTAAATTTTTACCTTTTTCAACTTGTGCTAAAGTAACAATAAAATTTAATCAATAGATACGTGCCCTAAGCACATACTATTAGTACTAGTATATATATAAGTTTTCAATTCAATATATATATATTTTACCTATCTATAGGTATTTCTTTTTTTAGTCATTGGATCATAATCTAACGGCTATCATAATTTGGGTAGTTGGGAAAAAATAAAAATAAATTTTTATTTATAGGGTGATGTTTCAAGATGTGCGTGATAAATAAATTTTAATTGATAAATTTATCACGCACATCTTTTTTTATTTCTTTTATCGTCGAAAGATGTGCGTGATAAATTTTAATTGTGCAAGACAATACCTGTGTATAGGTACAAAAAAAATACCTACTAGATTGGTGCCTATATATATATTTATAGGGTGATGTTTCAATGGAGATTTTTATTTTTACTTCATAGATGGGTACTCTAGTTTGGGCCATTAAATTTTAATCTGATGGCTAAAATAATGTTAATAGATTTACTAAAAAAAATTATTATAATTAATACACATATAGATATAAAAAGTTTTTAAAACAAAAAATATGGGTAACCTGATGAGCTAGTCAATTTTTCTTATTTTCTTTTTTTTATATAAGAAAATTAAACTAGTAAAAAATTCTTAATAATCCCAAATCACTCTCAACTATATTATTCGTTGAAAAAAAAAAAACAAAAGATGTACAAATTTTAAGCTGTTTCAAGCATAATTTTTTTTCCAAACAAATTTTCTTTAAATGTAGCTGCTTTACTTATTTTTTGTTATTTAAAAAAATAACTTATTCATAATATGAAAATTATGCTACCTTGGATTTTACCTTTCATATAGTAAAAAAGAAATTTTATGAAATATTGAAGATACAATTACATATAGTTTTAAATTAAAGGTAATTAAAAAATTAAACTTTAAATTGAATTTTCAAAAGGGAAATAAATAAAAAAGAATTATAAATTAATATAATTATTGTGATGACTTGTTATTGTAGGTTTATTTCTAAATTAGTCAAACTTTCCCATCCATAGAGCAAAAACAAAAATATCTACTGAAAACTCACCCATATATATGTTGGGATATTTGTCCTAAAAAGCATATTTCCAATTATACCCTTTGAGTATAAACAACTTTCTCTTATATGCAATTATGATATTTGCTATATTAAACTATCTTAGTTGTATAGTTTATTTATCTGAAAAAGATTCCATGACTTTGTTTATGTATAAAGAAATAAATATGATTAAGTGTTAATTATGGGGAGACTTGTTTATTTATCTAAGTCTAAATGAATTAGTTCACAATCTGTAAATAAAGATGGAATACTTTATTTACTATAGGTTGTAGTGTTTGTCTATCTCAACGGGAATGATGTGTCTCAAATCATTGAAGTATGTGACTTCTGATAGAAACACTAGTACAACATAAATAATTTATGTGTATTGAACTGGACCAGACAATATAAAGAATTAGAGTGCCGTAACTCAATTCTTATATTACCA
>JXTC01000088.1:166862-178905 GCA_002914845.1 Trema orientale | reverse complement strand
TGTTTATTTTTCAGATAGCAAAGACGCGTCGCATCGTGAACCAGGAGGGGGTTACTACTTTACAATAAATATAATGAGAATGACGAACAAAGGAAGACCTAACCAAAAGACTCAGAAGACGAACCGGAAGAAGAAAGATGATGATGATGATGAAGAACAGAAGAAAGTAATAGAAGCTCCTGAATGCAAACTTCATAAAGAGAAGCTCATGAAAAATTTGGGCTCCACCTCCACTCACTTGCCTCGATCGTAATTCATGGGTGGTTTATTAAGTTTTGTTATGCATATTTCTCTGAATGGTGTTTTATATAGGGAAGAATGTCATTTACTCGTGCGAATGCGTTTTGCAAAACTGTGTTTGGCTTATCAACTTGATTGTTTGGACTGTTATAGAGCTAATATCTTACTTCTTTTTTCTAATTTACATATCCATTTTGCCACTTCTTTGCCTTTTCATTGTCACATTTGTTTTTTGACTACAGACAGTTCCTCTTGATATTTTCATGTGCGAGACCGAGCTTGGAATTCCTTAACAGCAGTTTGAACCATCAGCGCTATACCATTAGGAGAATAGTAAATGGTTTCTGTCAGTACTCAGTGACACCAAATTCAATCTTCTTCTCCATCTTCATACAACCATGCAGGAGCTCAACCATTAAATGGATATCTCCAGCTTGTGGATGAGAGTAATCTCCAGCAACAAACTTAAATGCTGTGTTACCAACATGCACTAAGCTGTAACCAGCGACAACCTTTACCCCTCTCTCCTTCATCAACCTTCTCATATTTGCGGCATCACACCAAAACCCACCAGCAGCATACAAACTTGAAGCCACTAAGTAGCCTGTCGAGTTCAACGGCTCCAACTCAAGGACGTGAGAGGCAGCTTCTGAACCCAGCTTGCTGTTTCTATAGCTTCTACAGGCACTCAGGAGTGCCCCCCAGGCATTTGCACCAGCCTCTAATCCTTCAGGCATTTTCTCTATGAAGTCCATTGCAGTGTCCAGCTTTCCTGCCCGACTCAACATGTCCACTACGCAGGAATAGTGTTCCAATCTAGGCTCAACCCCGTGGTCTTGAGCCATTGAGCTGAAGAAGGAGAGACCCTCTTCAACTAAGCCTCCATGACTGCAGGCAGATAAGACGCAGAGAGCCGTCACTGCATTTGGATTCAGGCCATGGAGTTTCATATCGGCATGCAAAGCTAAGGCTTCGTGCGCAAGACCATTCATACCATATGCTGCTATCATGGCACTCCATGAGACGATGTTTTTCTCCAGAATTTGGTCAAAGGCACATCTAGAGGTTTCTATTGCCCCACATTTCGAGTACATGTCAAGGATTGCGGATCCAACAGCTACTTCTGCAGCCAATCCACATCTAATGGCGATTCCATGTGCCCACTTGGATCTCTTCAGTTCAGCTAATAGTGAACAAGCTTCAAGAAGATTTATAATGGTGATTGCATTGGGCTTCTCTTGTGCCTGTTGCATTTCTTGGAACACAGCAATTGCTTCATCTGGCCTGCCACAATGAGTGAACCCAGCAACCATAGTGCTCCATGAAACTACATCCCTTCTTTTGATCCCCTCAAAAAGTTTTCGTGCTTGATCAATGAGACTGCACTTTGCATAAGCATCAAGTAGAGAGTTGAGCACCATTTCATTTGATTCATATCCCTTCCTGATGATTACACAGTGGGTTGATTTGCATTGTAATGGTTCCGTAAAATGCTTACTTGTTTGAAGAATATTCACAAGTGAAAACTCATCTGCTTCAATTCCATCCTTCCCCATAGAATAGAACAACGATAGAGCTTCCAAATGCTTCTCATTGAGGACAAATCCAGATATAATAGAGTTCCAAGAAACATTATTTCTTCGAGGCATCTCCTTAAATACCTTATAGGCAGAATCAGAATCACTACACTTGGAATACATATCAATTAAAGAGTTCCCAATAAATAGATCCCAATCCAAACCTCTACGTATCACCAATCCGTGGACCAATGTTCCCATAGTTTGGTCCCCTAAGTTAGCACATGCTTTTAGAACACTAACCATAGTGACTCCATCTGGTTCAATTCCTCCTTTAGATGTCATATTGAGAAACATCTGCACGCCAATTTGAGCTTCCCCACAATGCACGTAACCCCCAATCATAACACTCCAAGAGATGACTTCTCTGTCATACATTTCATCAAATAACTTGTGAGCACTCTTCATGTCAACTCCTGCATACATGCTCAACAACGAGTTTCGAACTGAATGAATAGCCAAAAACCCACCTTGAATCACATAACCATGTAACTTGTGCCCTTCTTTATTTGCTCCCAAACTACGACACGCCTGAATTACAAGCACCAAGGTAGAAGTATTGGGTTGAAACCCAGCAAGCCTAGCCTCTTTAAACCACTCTAACCCTTCTCCTACAGCACCCTGATCAAGGTACCCGTATACCAAAATATTCCAAGAAACTGAATCTCTGCCCCTCATGCTGCTAAAAACACCTAATGCAGCATCCAAGTACCCAGATTTAGTGTACAAGTCCATGGTGGAATTACCAATGGAAGTGTGTGACTCAAAACCCTTCCTGATCAAATATCCATGGACTGATTTTCCATAGCTAAGGGAGACATTTGAACATGCTTTTAGAATGGGAGGAAACACAGTAGGGTCTGCTAGTTGAGCTCCAGCTTTTTTCATCTCATGAAAGTGGCAAAGTACTTCTTGCCATCTTCCATTACTACATGACTCTCTGAGCCTCAAGATCCAATTAGAGATCTGCTGGTTTAAGTGTACCGGGATGGTTGGTGGGCGCATCGCCAAGACGCAAGTGGGACAAGGACTCGGGTTCTAATGCAAGGTTCTTAGAAGCATTACAGTTAAATCCTTATATGTAGGGGGATGTGATCACTTCTTACCCAAAAAACAACATCGGGAATATTCGACTATTTATTTCGTTCAAATCCGAGTGAGTAATGTACTTGTTAAAAAAAAAAATAAAGTTAACGGAAAAAGAAGAAATGGAGAGAATATAGAGAAGATACTGCATTAAATGTAAATAAAAGAAGATTCTGATGCAGTTGTGGGTAAGAGAACCTGTATAGCTTTTTTTAAAATTATTTTTCTTACAACAGATGTAATTATGGTCATAAATTTTATATCATTTAGAATTTTTCCAAATTGGGTGTATTTGCTCTTGACCGTTCCTGTTTGTTTGGTAGTCGATTCAGCAAAAGCCAGAAATCCATTATGCCTAAATAGAAAAAAGGAGACGAGACAACGTCATTGAAAACAACAAAGAATTGCTATATTTCTCTCTTTGGATTTTAGGTATTACAAGGATGTTTTGAAAAAAAAAAAAAAAAAGGTATTACAAGGGTGTGTGTTACGGGTGTTAGAAGTGGGGAAGTGATGAAAAGAAATCATTATTCATTGATGTTACAATTTTGAAGATAAGGGTTATCAAACATTACGTATTTAGACCAGTATGACTTATACTTGGAAATAGCAAGATCCAACCATGGCTTGTAGTTTCCGTTGTAATGGATAACAGCTGCATTCTCTATCTCTGTTTGGTTGAGAGCTGGGTCATAGCCGAGTCCCAATACATGCCAGCCTCGATCCAGTGGATGAGTTAGATTGTAAAAAGTGATCAGACCTGGCGGCAGGGAGCCTAGTTTCCAAAGAGTTCTATCTTCGTTCTGTAACATAGCTCTCATATCAGTTACAAGTAACAATAACAAATCACGAGCCACTAGGACCTTATTTGAATGAAAACTTAAAATAGCCACTAAATATTGTAAAGAAACAAAAGGATCTGCAGGAATCAAACGAAAAGAGTTATGAACTTACCAAATCCTGCCAACGATGATAAATTCCAGTAATGTTTCGCTTCTTCCACTCCTTCAGATCGAAGATATTCATGCCGTATGCCCAACCACAGGCATTTGGATCAAAGTTGTCGGAGATCTTTGGATTTGTGAAATTGAGATACTTATCAAATCTATGGAAGCTCTCCTTACAGGTCTCTACAGCACCATTCACCATTCCTTGCAGATCAAGAGACCAAAGAGGCGTCAAATCCTTCTGGACTACTATATCATCGTCCAAGAATAGAATCTTGTCCAACTTTGGGTAGACTTCAGGAAGATAAAATCTAAGGTGATTCAGCATGGACAAATATTTTGGATTTCTATATTTAAGATTGTCAGAACCCAGAGCAAGTGATGAAGGATGATTTGCCTTGAAATAATATTCTTTCAGTCGGGCAGATTCAAGCTGACGAAGAACAGAACAGTAAGACGAATTCAGCCACTTAAAATCATCAATGTTTTCAACCTTGATAGTTGCTCCAGCAGGAGGGTTGACGAGAAACCACATCTTCATAGCTGCAAAATTCAGTTTATCTGTGACTACATGGAAAACATGTTTCTCAGGTTCCTTCGCATGCAGTACAGTAGAATTGACAACCACTGATGTTGCTAGTACATTATCTGAAAAGATAGCATAATGGTAGAGAGAATTATCTTCAAGCTTTTCTTTGCTATTCTCCTCTCTTTTATGATAGCCCAGCAGGAAATAATCCGCTGCGAGCTGCAGAGGGAGGCAATGTAGTGGTTTAGGGACTGTTTTTGCTGCAAGCTGAATCAAGAATGCACTCTTCTTCTTTTGTGAATTTACATTGTCTTCTGTTGACTGAAGCATGGCTCTAAACTTCCTTTCCATTACAGGGCAGTCATATAATTTGTCCTTTGCCATGGAGAGAATGTGGCCCATTGTTTTTGCTTGCTCAAGTGCCCTATAGAAGAAGGAAATGAAGAAAAACTATGCATAAGAGCAAAGAAAAGAGAATAAGCCTTGTAGTCAGGAGAGATGACAGAGATTGAAAATACCTTGGTGGAAGCTCAGCATCAGAACTTGCTTCTCCAACAGCACGCTGGCTTTTTCTGGACTGTGTCATGAGTGAGTCATAAAGACTACTTTCATTATTTGTCTTGGCAATGTTTGCATAAGCTTTTGCCATTATGATCTGATCTCGCATAAGTTTCAAGGTAGAATCAGAGTTCAGATTTTCATAATCTCTCCTCCATATGCTGTATTTTCCCTTGACAGTGCTGTCAAAGCTTTTAGAGCGTTCAATTGCTGCAGATACCATCCGGTCATCAGCTTCTTTATCTTGGCGTAGTAGCTCTGCAGTTCGAAGATTTATTCTTTCTTGCCGCATTTTCTGGGAAAATTTTAATAAATAAATAAAAAGAAAGAAGAATAAGAAGAAAGAAGGAAAGAAAGAAAGAAGTATAATGGGAACTAAACATACACCAAAACAAATCTCCAGGGAAAAGGCAAGCATTTGACTGAAACAGTACACACCAGAAACATATTTCAAGCCAAGAAGGAAGCATTTGAGAGTTAACCTGCCGCTTGAGCTTCACTGGACTCATTGATAAGAGATTGGGGTATTGGACATCATCTTCTTCAGATCGATTCTCATCTTTCTCTCTCAATTCCAAAGATTGAAATGAGTCCTCTACTGTCTGAAAGTAAGAGAACAATCAAGTAAATTGCATAATAATGTCAAACTCTTGAGATAAAACAAACAGCAGTACCAGAGCAGACAATAACTCCTCATCTAATCATCCACATCTATAACTACTACTGAATATGTTCTGCTTTTTCTACTTTTATTGTCATTGTTCTACATGATTTAGTGATGACATCTTTCCTCCTAATCATCTAAAAGTACCTCCAAACTCTTTGGCTGATCCCGGATATTAGGGTTTTCCAAGACCCAAGAAGCAGATAGGTCCCTCCCTTTCACCTTTCTAAGCCGAAAAGCACCAGAAGGGTCAGTGTACATCACTGTTATGTCAAAATCCTGTAAAAAAAAAAAATAAGCATTTCTAATAACCTCTCTAACATAATTAATCCTATAGGTAGTAAATACCTGTTGATCTGAAAAACTACCAACTCCACTAACTGAAGAAGCACCTTCCTGCGCAGAAAGCAACGACAACCAAGTAAATCGATGAAACATAACACAGGATGTAAACAAGTGATAGTGTAAACATATTCACACAGACATCGTCTAAGCCATTCATAATTCCAGAGGGTATACATAAAAGAATGAACATTTTTTAATATGTTCATAATGCATCATTCCAACGAGCATATACAAGTACCATTTCGAAGCTCTCTCTTATACTATACAATAATTGCAGATAGCATACATACAGCAGATGTATAAGTACAAGTATCAAGATTAAAACCTGTTTTCTTTGACATTGCTCACATTCATACAATGATCGATACCCAGTGATATCTCTCTGACTGAAAAATAAATGGAGAAAAATCCATCGTAACTCGAAAGTAATCCGCAAGATTGAAAAAATGTGAATAAATTTTTATTAAAAAAAAATGCCAAAATTCAAGAATATACAGGTGCCGAATGACCTTACATTGCCGAAGAATCTGAACTATCAGCTCCAGAGACAGCAACAAGCAAACAAGCCTTGATTAAATCAAGCGAAAAAAAAAATGGAAATTAGTACACAAAGTAGCTGATCCAAGTGTAGAAATTACCATTATCATTATCTATTATTCTAATGCATTTGAACTAATACATTTCCAGTGAGAGCAATTTATCTAAAGAGTCCGATCAAAGAATCATTAGCCCAAAATATGAGAAACCCAAACGCGGGATCTAAGAAATCCGCACCGATCTGACATTAAAAAAAAAAAAAAAGGAACCCTAGAAAAACCAAATAGGGTAAAGAACGCAATGAACCATGTGCCATTACTGTAACTCCAAATCGCTACGCTTATGGAATTGAAATTTTGGCAGAATAATCCGTCCAAACTAGAATCATCGTCAAGAAATAGCGAATGAAACAATCAAATTCAAATGAGGTACTGAATCATTACCAGTGAAACGCAGACGAGGAAAATGGAACCGAAGGTCCAAGAAGCCGTTGAAAGAGCTTTCATGGCGAATGTGTGTACTCTCAGAGGCCAGGCTTTTTTTTTTTCGATACAGTTCTTTACATGGAGATTATGGCTTGCCCTAACTCCTTTCCTTCTGCTTCTTCTTCTCCGGGCTCGCGACGCCTACTTCTTCTTGTTCTCCTTCTTCCCTTCCTTCTCTGCTTTTTTCTGCAATGAAGCGCGCCAGTCCAGTGACAACCCCATCACTTAAACGACATGTCTTTTATACAGACGGGGGCAAACTTTTATAGGGAAAAACGTCATGTCGTTGATGTAAATAGATGGCGAATTTCTGAATTGTCAAAGTATCACAGACATAACGTGTGAATATAAACGACGGAAGCTTTAAAGCTTAAACGGTATGTCGTTTCAAGCGACTGCAAATTTAATGAGGGTGTTCGTCACCGAGAAAAAAATAGAACAAAATATAATATAATATAATATAATCGAGTTTGGAGTAATATAGTGACATTTGAAAGTTAACAGATAAAATTAAGACGAATAAAATTCGGATAGTAGAATAGGACATTTGAAACTTTAAAGATGAACAAAATGAGCGTGGCTTAATTCAAGAGACAAAAGATATGACAATAATCCAACTTGCATAATGAAGATAATTTGTTGTGAAAAACAGTGAAACCATTTATGTCCATAGAAAAAGTTTATGTTAATCTTATTTTTTTGTGTATATAAATTAACTCAAATTTCATTTTTATCGCTAATTCTTAAAATGTCTCAAATTTAATTTGTAAACTAATCTTTTTTCATCTTAATTATTTTACATCTCAGTCTGTTATACATTACAAATTGAAAGTAAGATTACAAAAATATAATATTAATAACAATAACAATAATTGACGGTAAAAAAAAAATGTGAAATTTAAAGGTTCATGAACATAGTAAGGGAAAAAAGAGAGAGAGAGAGAGAGAGAGAGAGAGATCATGGCCTCTCAACATCATGACTTTCAAGTCATGGAACAAAAAAGTGACTTGGCTGATTCTTCAGGGTTAAATTGTTTTGCTTAAAACAACATTTCGTTTTCCAACTAATGAACAATATCTCAGATTTGTAGACAAAAACCGACAGAAAAATTCAAATGAAACACGTCATGTCGTTTGAATAAACAAGCAAAAGCAAAACTTCACCAAGCGAAGGACATATGTCACAAAGCGTTTATGAACTAGGGACTACGGCGAACTTTTAAAATAAACGACGTACCGTTTACACGATTAAACGACAGAGAGTAGAATGCGCGTTTCTGAAGCGACACCAAATCTTAGAAGGGACACCAAATCTTAGAAGGAAAACGACATATCGTTTTAAAAGAAAAAGAAAACTTCTTGAAGAGAGAACACATTTTTATTTCTCCTGCTTATAAATCTATTTTTTAAAAATTAGCAATATTATTTAATTTGAACGATCTTCAATCATCATGTTTTCTTCTCTCTTATTCCATGCTCTTCACTTGGTGTCTTTTTTTTTTTTTTTTTTTTTCAAATTATTAAACCAAAGAGTTGCTAGTGCATGGTGAAAAGTGTCTTCCTTCCCCTCAGTGAGCAGAATAAGAAAATGCTCATAGTATTTCTTGAGCCTTTTTCAATATCAATTATAAACGGCAAATATATAGCTTTTGTTCATCAAAAACAAAAACAGAATCAAAAGATGACACGCATTTTGCATCGTAACAAGTTCTTCATTACTACACCTCTTCATATCCCAAAATGGAAATCCAGACTTTTACAACCTCTTCATATCCCAAAATGGAAATCCAGACTTTTACAACAAAATAATTACAGATTCACTTACTAATTAACATACATGTTTATTACAGGTGAAGACTAGAATAACATTAAACTCAATAGCAACTTCCAATAGTGCACATAAATGAAGAAATTTGAACTGTCTGACAAGAGACCATAAGAACAAAATGTGTTGCTTTAAGCAGCTAGCTATATAATATGGTATTTTGATCAGAAGTAATCGTATTAAATTAAGGTTACCGGACTCTTGGTGAGTGTTGGTAGGCTCGGCCTTCATCCGGTCTTGGGTGAAGTGGGGAACGATGTTGCAAAGGCTGCTGGCCCTGTTGTCGATGAGCCATAGAGCGAGTAGAACGACTCCTTGGCTCTCTTGGCTTTTCGTCAGAAGATTCGATCTGTTCCAATCTCTCAACAACCTCTTTCATGGATGGCCGATGCTTCTGTTCAGATTCTATACATTTTAGAGCAAGTTGAGCTATGTGGAATGCAGCTTTAGATGGATACTTCCCTTCCAAACGAGAGTCCATAATGCTTTTCAACTTTCTTTTATCTGATAAGTATGGTTTTATCCAGTCTACCAAGTTATGTCTCCCACTTGGACGATTTGTATCAAGTGCCCGTAAGCCAGTTAGTATCTCGATCAATACAACCCCAAATCCATAAACATCACTCTTTACATACAAATGTCCTGTTCAATTAGCATGTATCAACTCTTAAAAATTCAAAATCTGAGCCTGAACACCAGTTGGCCTTCAAGAGAACAAAAGTTTAAAAGAAGTTAAAATGGGATAATTACCTGTGGCAACATACTCAGGAGCAGCATAACCATATGTCCCCATAACCCGAGTTGTAACATGGGATTGACTAGCTGAAGGACCCATTTTGGCCAAGCCAAAGTCAGAAATCTTGGCAGTGTAGGACTGCAGTACAGGAAAATATTAGATGATCATAAAAGTAAAAGGTAATATCATTATCCCATCAAGTAGCTGTTTAAACAGAAATTTACCCCATCAAGAAGAATATTTGAAGCTTTGAAATCTCTGTAAATCACTTGTTTCTCTGAGGTGTGCAAGAATGCCAGGCCTTTGGCAGCTCCAATTGCAATTTTAAGCCGTAATTGCCACGAAAGCGGCTGAACAACTGAGCCCCCTGTACAACAGAAAAACACGGTATATGTGAACAAAAAGCTTGATGCATTATTTGTTATAATAGTGATACAGGCAAAAAGCTTGCAATTAAGGGGTCAGTAATGTCATAATTCAGTTGTGTTTATATTTCCCTTACTTCCAAATAAATGGTTTTCTAGGCTGCCTTTTTGCATGAATTCATAGACGAGCAGCAGCTCTTTATCCTCCCAGCAGTATCCCAACAGCTTTACAAGGTTGGGATGAGAGAGTCGCCCTAAGAAATTCACCTCTGACTACAACAACAAACGAATAAGAAATTAGCAAAGAAATTACAGAAGAGTGCATTTAATGCCCAACAAACTATATGCTTGAAAGAATTTAGTTAAAGTTGGCTAACAGCAGTTCTCAAGCGTACATAAGTAAATGACTATCAAAATAGGTTTCATCAAATGAGCTCTAGCTCCATTTGGTACCATAATAGTACTTAAATTTTACATATTATGGATGTCTTCTTTAACCGACAAAAACCCATGACTGCAAAAACAGTCACCACTCTACAATTTGGGTTAAGCAACAAGCTGAAGAATCCACATCATTGACTAGAGGAGTCTTTCAACTATACAATAGAGTAGAAGCTTATCCAAAAGGAATTGTGTAATGTTTTCATCTTAAAACCTTGTGAAAGAAAAAGAATGTTAAGATACAAGAAGATTACATACAATAAATCCAACTGAAAATATATCAAGAAATTCAAAGGAAAGTCGGGCAACTTTCTCTACTCTTCTCTTTCAAGTTGTGCACAACTTACCTGCCATTCCTCGAACCCTTGCACGCTCTCCGAATTTAACTTCTTGACCGCGATTACCGTGCTGCTTCCATTTTGGGCCTTGTCCTCAAGCCATCCTTTGAAGACTTTTCCAAAACCTCCTTCTCCAAGCACTGTATCTGATCTGAAGCCTTTGGTTGCAGTTTTTAGTTCTGCAAAAGTGAAAATCCTCAAGTTTGGGGCGGGGAGGATCTGCCCGTTCGGATAATTCTCGTCGTAACTCGCCACAGAGAACCGGCTATTCCTAGAGAGATTACTGCCCCCTGAAGATGTGGTATTACTGGTTGTCTGGGATATTCCTGTAACAGAAAAAGACCCCACAACTCTCAAGTTTAATATAATGGTATTGGGACTTGATCAAGCTGGAAACCACATGAAAATCAAGCCCATAAGTGAATGTATCAGATTCCTTCTGAAGGCATAACAGGTCAATAGAGTCCCATAAACCATGTCAACAAAGCTCAAAAGATAAAATTCTGAAGCTAAATGCACATAAAAATTCATAATACCAAAGTCAATTCAACTAGCCATAACAGACATTGCCAAAAACAGTGTAACATAAATATAAATACAACAAAAACCAGATGAGAAAATTGAGAAAATCAATAGAATAAGGTTTACAAACAAGAAATAAATTAGAAAAATCGAATCTTTAAGGGTTACCTGTACTGATATAACCTGTAGTACTTGGGGTTGAAGGGTTATCAGCTGGAGAACCCCAGCAATTTCCCATCTTTGTATCTCTCTCTCTTTTTTTCCCTTGTTTAGAAAGACAGAGATAAGAAAAAGCTTTTTACTATCCAGGTCTTGATAGAAGAAATATCAAAGAGAGAGACTTCGTCCAAAGATGATGAAGATAAAATGCTCTTTCAAACTCAGCCTGCCTTGATTTTTTCAGCAAAAGTGATAATAAAAAAATAATGGGTTGTCTCTCTCTCTCTCTCTCTCTCTCTCTCTCTCCTATTTTTAACTTTTCTTGACTTTGCATTCCTCCATATCGTCCCACTATCTGAGCTTCAAACTTGGCTTTTCCTCTGTCCTTAGGGTCCGTTTCGTTGCAGTGGTGGAATGGTAATGGTAATGGTAATAGTAATCAGAATGGAATGGAAAAGAATGGAAATATAATTATGTTGTTTGGTTGAAGTGGTGGAATCAATAGCTGAATGGACATTCTTATGTTTGGTTAACTATGGAAAGGAATGGAATTAGTTGTATAGTGACAAAAATGCTCTTCATTTTAATTATTTTAAATTACATCTAGAATTCAATTATTTTATTAAATTATTTTACATTTAGCATTATTTTATCTTATTAAATTATTTTATTAATTATTTTTTATTAAT
>JXTC01000088.1:113943-166674 GCA_002914845.1 Trema orientale | reverse complement strand
CTTTTTTTTTTATGAACACTTTTTCAGCCACCAAGTGGAAAAACCAGATTATGAAAATGAAGAACAAACTGTAAAAGACCAAGTCTTGGAGAGAAATAACACAGAAGAAAAGAATAAAAGCTTTTCATTTTCGGGGGTAATGCTAGCTGGTCTCTCCTATTCCAAAGTCAACAGCCGTGCCTTAAGGGAGGAGTCCCAGTCAAAGACATGGAAAATAAATTCAAAAAGAAATACTTGGAACTTGGAAGACATTTAATAACCAAGCCAAAAACCCCATCTGACCAAATTTTTATGACTTGAAAGGGGCCACCTCCATTGTTTTATAGCTTTATATTATAAGCATTTGGCCACTAAAAAGTAAAAGCTTTAGAATTTGTGTCTTTTTTTCCGATTATAAAAATATGCTTTTCTATGTGTTCAATACTAAGAAAATAATTCAAAGACCAACAGCTTATTGTGAATTTGTTACCTTGAGGGACCCTCTTCTAACTTCTCAATCTTTGCACCAAAAAATTTAAAAAAAAAAAGAAATAAAATAGATAAAAGAAAGAAAGGAAAAGATACTATTGATAATAGGAAGAAATTAATTCAAAGACCAACCCATTGTACCTCTTTCTTCAAACTCCTTTGCAACTCCAAAAATAATAATAAATAAATAAATAAGGAAATAATCAAATTAATTAAGGAATAAATACTATGATAGCAATCTTCCTTTTTTTTTAAAGCTACATAAGAAGAAGACTCGTTGTTATTATTGCACGCTTTCGTTGCTTTTTTTAGTTCTTTGTTATCTTTTGTTAGGTCAATCTGCAGTTCATGAGCTTGCCAATTGTTTTTCTTTTTCTTTTTATTATGCTTTTCTATACTAAAGATGCATTAGCTTTTTTTATTATTATTAAAAGTATTTTTCTATTATTTAGTAGAAACCGAACTTACATCTTGATAATGGACATAATTAAGGGTCTTATAGCAAAATGATCGAATTTCGGGATTAATTTAAGTAAATGTGCGTTTTCAAATGTTATAGCAAAATGTTATGTATATATATTTATATATTAAGTGTAAAATATTATATATCAAGCATAAAAATTTATATACTCAGTACATTAATTGAAATTAGTAGATAAATATATCTATCAAGTGTAAAGCTATATATACTTGGACATTTAGCTATAAAATTTAAAGAATGAACATCTACTTTATTAAATTTAAAATATTAGTCATTCACTTAAATTTGTCCATAAAATATTAATTTAATCCCACTTGAAAGGTGGTGTAATTTGGTTGCGCTCTTTTTTTTTCTCTCTTTTTTTTTTTTTTTTCTATTAATTGAAAGTTGAAACATTCAAATGAACATTCAATAGTCAATACCAATGCTGACACTTCATATTATTTTATTATTATTATTCTTTTTTATTTTTTGCCCAATGACAATTTTCTATGTTTTAAATTTCAACGAACGACTACCAAAAGGAAAGGAAAGCAAAGAAAAGCATTGTGCAATTGAAGGGAAGAACGAAGAAAAGTTCAAAGTTTAATATAAGAAGTAAGTCGAGGTTAGATTTAGTGATGACCTCCGTAGACACATTAACATTAACTGCATGAAGATTTTTTTCAATGTCAATTAACAATTTCTTTTTTTTAAGGAAATTGAAAAAAAAAAAAATGAAGAGTAGGACAGAATGAAGTCACACCGTGTAGATATGACAACGCAAACGACAAACACTAGTAAGAGAGTGTTATTTGTTCGTTTAATATATTATACATATAATTTACTCAACTGGTTGCTGAAGAGTTATTTCTCTACGAGTTTTGCCATATTGTGGAACCACGTTCATGGATAGAATGAAGAATGTCTTATAACTCTAGAATAACTGAAAAAATTAATAAACTATGTTTTAGTAGAATTTTGTAGTAGAGCACCTTTTTTTTGTTGCTTCGTTGGTTTTTTTTTTTAATTTAAAAATCATTGGATCAAACAATGACGAAGTCAGAAAATTTTTTCAGGGGGCAAAATCTAGTGCTAAATTTAGTTTTTTTCCCCCTCTTTTTTGCTCTTTATATTTTTTTTCTTCAATTTCTTTAGATGAACTTGTAATTGAGTAATATAATTAGGGTAATCTTAAAATAGTAATTTTGAAACATACACAATCAATGTGGATCAATATATGATTAAAAATATTTTCTAAAGTGAGGTCCAAAGAAAAATTATTCATAAAAGTATGGAAAAAAAATAAGTTTTTAAAAATAATATGAGTAAGGTTTAAAATCATAAAATTCATTGGGGCAAAAGAAGGTTATTATTGAATTTTTTAATAAGATACACGGATGAATTTTAAATTATCAAAATTTAGGGGACAAATGAGAGATATAATTGAATATTTTAAGAAACAATGGGGTGAAAAATAAAATTTCAAAAAGTTGAGAGGGCATATGCTCTCTTGGGCCCAAAGTGGCTCCGTTCTTGGGATCAAATATGATGAACAAATTTCATTTAAAAGAATTATAAAAAAAAATTAATGGACCTTACAAGTTGTTATATGAATATACTAAATCGTTAGGCTTAATTATATTAAAATAGATATATCTACCAGATTTGCTCAACATTTTATTTCAAAAATTGATTTTTAACTTACGATGTATGACTCAGTATAAGTGAACATCGGTTGAGTTTTCAGTTTTTCATATTCAGAGTAGTAAAAAGTAAAAAAAGTAAACTGAATATCGATAGAAGTACTCTATGATTCATCAATTTTATATCACAAATTTCTAAGTCGGGTTCAAATTGGTTCGGGTCACTTAGGTTGCATGTGTTTTGTTCACTTCTGACTCCAAGTCACCTAAGTGACTTTGGGTAACTCTAGCAAGTGATTCTATATCATCTTGTAGACTCTAGTTAATTTTAGTAAAAAACTTGAAAAAAAAAAAAAATCATGTACTTCCAAACATTAAACTTTACCTACATTCTTTTGTAATAACTAAGCAGTTTTTTTTTTTTTTAAATTAGCCTAGAGATTTGAATCTTAAACCTCAATATAAGGTAGGAGTGTCGATATCAACTAGATTTAAGTCTACAATCACACTTAAGCCTATAATTCCAGTCAAAAAATATAGTTTAGCAAAGAATTAAAATTAGGAACCCAATTAATCAATTGATAAAGTTTTTTTATTAAAAATGATAATACTTGGGTTCCAATTATTATACAAAAATTTTACTACTAACATATGTGATATGTGATTTGTTACCATCTAATTAGTGATAATAATTAATTTATTTGTGATAAGTTTTAATACACTAATTAAATGATCAAATTTGATATAATAGTTGGACCTAATAATATCCCATTAAAAGTTTTCTAGCAATTTGGATAATTTTGTTCTCTTTCTACCATTGGAAAGTAGTATCCACTTGCATATTTCTGAAATATTTTTTCATGTAAAATATTAAAAGTGAAATTTACTTTGTCATGATTATGGACGGTGATCAAGTCCTACTAATATTAGGACTTAAAACAAAAATATGGGACCTAAATATTCAAAATAAAATATATATATCTGCATATGAAATTTCTACGTGTAAACAACGGCCAATTAATGTGTATAAACGTGTACGGAGTATAGATTTAGGACTTGACAAGAAAATAGTAAACTGTTTGACAAATTACATCTGACTAAACAAATTTATTGGTATTCTTGGTCGTCCACAACCTCATATTATACAATAGATCAGATTTGTGACTTTGAATTCTTGCCATTTACACATCAAGAAGAATAATCCAATTAATTTATGAATAATATTGTCAATTGGTCACACATCACGGTTATTATCAATCAGTTGGTAAGAAAGATAATCATTCATTATTTAATTGATAAAAATTCCTAGAATTATTTGTTAACAATTCTTATTATTAATTTTGTTATCTATTATTATCGTTAACGGCAGATAAAACTTTTTAATACGATGAATTGCACCATATAAAATTAGTCCCACCCGGGGTTACCAAATCTTGCAAATTTGAGTCCCAGTTTAAGATTGGTATTTTTTTTTTTTTAAGTTAAAACGTATTTTAATATTTTTTAGAGGGAAAGAAATTAAGAGAAAAACCAAGAACCAAAAGTCTATGAAGTCCTATACACAAAACACGTGGAGAAATTTAGGTAGATGACCAGAATTTTAAATTTGATTAAGTAGATGTCCACTTTTAAAATTTTATAGCTAAATGTCCAGGTAGATATATTTTTACACTTGGTAGATACACATATCTACTAATTTTAGTTACTGTTCTGAAATGCACTGGGTATATAATTTTTTATACTTGGTATATAAAATTTTACACTTGGTATATATGCATATATACCGGATATTTTGCTATAACTTTTGACAAAGGGACATTTACTGAAATTAGGCCCAAAATTTGGTCATATTTCTATAAGCCCCAAACACGTGTACATTGGCCTTGACATTGTTTATAAATAAGATGACCGTTCATATAAAAAATTTATATCTGCCAAATCACTTTAATCCATTTTGTAATTTTTCTCCATACAATAATTAAAAAATATATATAAATATATATATCTTTTTGGTATTCAAATGCTTGACCTTCAAGGTCAAGTTGCAACCAACTAGCTTAAAGCAGTCTATTAGCTAAGCTACCACATGCTTCGTCCTCCTCAATGCTTTCTAAACAAAGACGTTTCCTCCGATGAAAACACCCTCACCTAAGCTTCGTCTTTGAAAACTTTGACGCGTTGGATAATTAGAAAGAAACTTAATTCAAAAAAAAAAAAATAATGAAAAACGTGTGAATCCGCTGGAAATAACGTGTCAAGAATATTATTTGTTGTAGCAAATTGTTCATTGAATAGTATATGAGTTATGAGATTTGTTATGTACATACGTATAAAGGGTATAAAGGATTTGTACAATAAGGACTTTTATTATGTAGAATCTAGTATAATAGATGGCTCTGATGCAAGAGACTGTGAGTTATTTCAATCTTATTTCACAGTTTACAACATAGTGAAAGTACTTTCACTCCAACTTTTAGGACTGGTTTTCGAGTCCTCTCCTCTCCATTCCTGACAACGTATAGAATGTTTTAATGATTATTTTATATGTCCTAATCTCTATTAACCAATACCATCCTTTATTGTATATGGTACAAAATAGACAAACAGCCTTTCCGCGTCTCAGATATGATGTCAGCATAGAAAAATACTTATTTGTTAATCTACTAACAGCTTTTCCTGTTTTCCATATCCTAAAACAATATACATGCATATAAATTTTTACACCAAAGATATGGATTGCTAACAAGTAACAAGTCCAACATCATTTGGCTCCAAGTGACATCATATTTAGCTCCGAAAAATCACACATCACAAGAAACAGACTATTAAAATTTGAATCAAATTATATTTCTATGGAGTACAAAGAGGAATTCGAACGTAGATAAACATCTTACCTCATTAGGAAGCAAATTCTTCTGATCATGGTTTATAATGGTAGAAATTAGAACTTTTTTCACTTATGGACCTAAAATTAGGATACATTAATCTGTACAAGATCGACCTACTCTTTTACAATACAGTTAGGTGTGGCTCCACTCGGCTCCAAAAACAGACCATTTTCTATTGGTCTCATCATTTTGGAGCAACAAATCACAAACCCACCGTTCTATGGTTAACTTAATCGACGAGGACAAACAAGAAGAAGAAAGCTCAATTATTCTCAAAGCTGCAATGCTAAATCTGGTTGTGTTGAATCAACTCTGCTAGAACTAGGAGACCCTGGAGACTGAAATCTGACATTCAGATCTGGCGGAACAGAATCTGGCTTCTGTTGCGGTGACAACCCTGAATCAGGTCTTGGCTGTGGTGACAAACCCTGCCAAGATGGCCTCGGATGAAACCCTGAAGTTGATGGTGCCAGTGCCTCGTTCCCGGGATTTTGCAGTGGACTGCCGGAATTTATTGTACTTCGAATTTCCGACAATTTATTAGCCTCTTCAGGATTTAAGCTGTTTCCAGCTGGATGAACAACATTATTAGTATTACTAGTCCTACAGCTTGTATCAATCATCTGGGATGATTGGATGTTAAATCCAGCTGGCCCAGTGTGTGATCCTATTAGTTTTCCCATCTGAGCAGCAAGATTAAAGCCATTAAATCCATTCATGCCCGGGTGAATTATAGGGCCTTGAATCGGAAAAGGAGACCTTGGCCTGATCCCACCAATACTGCTGTTCGGTATGTTAAACCCAGCATGGGGCTTCAATCCTTCTACAGTTTCTGCCTTTGCTATGACAGGTTCAGGAGACCTATTAGCAAATACGGGTGGCGAGGAGGTGGTGGCAGACACAGGGAGAGACTTGCTCGGATGGGCATCTAATGTCGAGGTAGTAGTTGAAGGCACTTGCTTCTCCGACAAGTTATCTCCTTCAGGCTTCTCTGACAATTTATCAACCTTGGAATCAAGGTTGCAACTTGTTACAACAGAGGATGAATTTGCCAGAACAGGGAAGGGCTGTGATACTGATGGCTGTCCTGGTAAATGTGAGGGTAATAGCAGTGTCCTATGTTGCATGACATCATTCTCTCCAACCCATCCCGGGCCAAACTTAACACCAGCTGGTAACGACCTTTCAATCTTCTTGGAAGCAATTGTCCAAGCAACAGGTCCAATATTTGCAGCAAATCGAGCCAGACTCCTTGCATAACCATGCTCAACAAGGACCCCAACCTGAATCGTACAGAAGCCAAGTCAACTAACCAATAGAAGAAAAGACCGAAAAAGCATTGATTAGCAGAGAATGCGGCATTTAATGTACTTCAACTGCAAAAGTTTACAAAAATTCCTCTTAGCAAATAGAATAATGCTATAGGGCACCAGTGGTGCCCAGCACCACAGTGATGTGTCAGTCTGTCACTGGCTAATCATAATTATAATTTAAGTGGGACCCATGTGGGACCCAGTTTATTAATTAAATCATCCAGTGACAAACAGACATGTCACTGTGGTGCTGGGCACCACTGGTGCCCCATAGCATTGCTCTAGCAAATAGGTCTTTCACGCCAACCACTTGACATAATGAGAGGTGGTAGAGGTCCAATCAAAATCACTTTCCCTTTATTGATTAGTTAAGCAATTTTTGTAACAAAGCATGAGTCAAGCACGAGTCATATTCTAGGATTTTGCACCGCAGATCCACCGGAAACATATGTGTCAGTTATGAGATTCAATTTTCTCTTTGAAAAACCATCTTACATAGACGACAAACGTCAAATAAAGACTTACAGGCATCAGCTGCTTTTTTTCTCCATCAAACGTAGTCAACACAGATGGCTCACGTCCACCAATAGATGGATGCAGTTGAAAATAAGTGTTACGCCTGTTCTCGTCAAGCACAAATTGCTTTTTTCCATTCTTTAGATTACCTCTCATCATGGAACCTATGATATTTAGTATCAAATGAAAGAGGAAAATCCATCAGTTCTCCAAAAAATAAAATGCAATAATTCCTGACAATTTAAATTTGATGGATTAACAAGCAACAAAGTTCATGTTTCAAACCTGTGTACTCATCATTCCTCTCAAGTTTGTTATCGGCTAATAAACTTGCATAGACATCATTGCTGCGTGAACCATGCAATCTTCCAGATGAATCTACCAAACCAGACTTGTCTTGAAGATGAGGACCTTTTCTCATATCATGATTCGACGAAGTGACATTCTCCACTCCAGTAGCATCTGAGGAAAACTCTAAACCTACACCCTCCAGGGAAGGCCTACCTATTGGTTTTTTCAAATTTTTGGTTGGTGGTCTGCCTCTTCTCACGACTTTCTGTTCTGGTTCATTATCATCACTGTCTTGCCTCAAATTTTCGAAGTTCTTTTTTGCCAGCTCATGTATAGAGCGTGCCTGACAAATAAAAAAAGGTATAAGAAACATATGGAGTTGAGACGGAAAGGGTTAAATAGGGGTTGAGATTCGACTGTACCTGCCGAAAATATATGGTATCTGGAGCATTATACTGCATTGCGTTAGTGCAGATTAAGAAAACATCTTTCTGCAAGATGATAAAATCAAACTTCAGTCCTCGTCCACCCAAAGGAAACACAAAATCCTTTCTAGAGGAATATAAAAATCATTCATCAAGCCAACGGCTAATGCAGTCAATGTTTTGAAAGTATAGTAATCATGTTATTACGTATATCACCCCTCAAGCAATTACATGGAGTGCATGGCATGCCAATAGAATCACAGACATCCAACCACCTAAATAAACAAAAACACAAGCTACGTACAATTTAGAATAAATTTTGAAGTCGAGTCCCATATATGTCATATATAAGGTGCTCATCAAAGGGAAACCACCCAGATGAGTAAATGATGAAGACTGTCATACTATATATCATACTATAAGACTACAAGAATAACCTCAATAGGTTGTTGGTTTGGGTACAATCATACCAAAGAGTATCATAATATTTATTTGCTTAAGCCATAAATACATATAACTAGAACATCCTTGCTGAGCATCCTATAAATCACATCAGCCAAATCGAATATTACAGTCTCAGCCTTATCTTTAACTTATAAAATGGGGGTTCACTGAAAAATAAATAGAGCTACCAAAATTGCATTAAAAATTTAACACTGAGCACTTAAAGCTCACTTGTAAACCTTTTCCATCTCACAATTAAAATGGTATAATGGACATAAATATTACTGGAAACATGCAATATCTCACAAAAGACAACTAACAAAAGAGAACCATGATCACGTCAACAAGCCAAAGCTACACGTAAGAGTAAGCAAACTACTAAGTTTTTGCTACTTTCAACTAGCCACCTGAAAATACAACTATAAATATAATCTGGTTATTAAGATAATCACATAACTGAGCCCCGTAGGCTCTGTCTAAAAGAAGATTCTTTTGACACTTCGAAATAGAATTTCAATTAAATCTTACAAGAATCAAACAAAACTAGCAATTAGTGTCCAGCCATGCAACATTTGCAAACAAAAATTTATCATGGTGTACATATCCAGAAGCTAGACCGTTCAAAAGAACAACTAAATGGTCACTCAATCCACTTAAAAGGAGATGTTTTCAGCTCCATTAACTTTGGCATCCATGACAGTTAGAATTGGCCATTATAATAAGATATTTAGCACAAAATTCAAACTAGCAAAGTAAAATTAACTCCAACTCATGACAAAATCTGTCCATTGAGTCAGCAAGAGCCAAGAAAACCCGATTTTTGGCATTTATATAAATGTTTTAGAAACAAAAACAGAAAATGCAAGAGAAGAAGATTTAAAGAAGATGGAAAACACTAAGTGTGAACCAACCTCAAATTGTTCCAGGTTGGCATAAGCACCACCAGCAAGTTTCTTCCTCACAGTCCCGAAATCCATTGGATGCTCTATTACTTCATGATAGTCTGGAAGCTGCATAAATCATAAACAATAAAATTAAAATGAAACAAAAGACTTTTTAAGTCCTTGGAAGATACTGAAAAAAAAAAGAAAGAGGTAAAGAAAAAAGAAAAGGACTAACCTCTTCTGGGTCAGCAGGTTCAGAGTACACACCATAGGTGTCCTTCCTGAAATTAAAATTAAAATACTTCATCAGACTGACATACAAAAGGAACATCAAAGAGATCAAAGCACAACCCAAGAACCCAAAAGAACATACTTTTGTAGCCTGTCGAGGATGAACAGTAACAGCTTTTTATCGGGTAAAGGCGTTGAGGGTCCCAAATCCAACTTTGTTCCTCCTGTGAATAACCATAACCCCCTCATATCATATATCAACCTATAAGTTCTAAATCAGTCTTTAATCAGTGAAGGGTCAGAAACTATAACACCATACCTTGAAAAGTGTTTGATGGGTTTGGTCCAGAAATGGACTTGCCACCCTGAAAATATAGAGTTAAACTCAGTCATTATATAAATAATAATAATAATAATAACAAGCAAATAAATATATGGGAATATTTATTTCTAGTATGGGCAGGGGAAGCTCGGCACGAGCAAAGTAGCTGCAAAAAGCTAAGTATAGACAGGCATTCAAAGTTCCAAAAAGGGAAAATACAGTTCCAAACTGTGAAATAATAATTGTTTAAAAAAAGAAAGAAAAGACAAATTTAAACTTTTTTATCAGAAATGACAGTAAAATCATTATTAGCTCAGTAAACAAAAAACAAAGATTAAATGCAAATAAATTAAAACACACAAAAACGTATACTAATAATAATAATCAAAATTCAAGAAATAAAAAATTTGAACAAAAGGGCATCTTGCTCCCAAAAATTCAATACTGGACTTACTAGACTGGACCAAGTCAACTCATTTACTGAAATTCTATAAAAAACCAAGAAAAAACATAGTTCAAAAGTGCGAAATTCTAGGAATTTATGTCAACGTATGTCCACTCACAAAAAAAAAAAAGAAAAAAGAGTAAAAATTAAAAGAAAAAATTAAAAACAACAAAAAGGGTATTGGCGCTTTCAAGTTTCAACCCGCGTAATTCGGGAAAAAAAAAAAACAAGGAACTTTTCAAATTATGAAACTTTTGTCTTTATGTTTCTCGAAAAGCCCCAAAATTTTCCAATACCTTGAGCCCAGATCCATCTCCGATCGCATTGATTTTGCGCTTCTTGCCGCTATTTGAGGCGGCGTTATCTTCTTCGGCATTCGAATCGGAGCCATACGAATTGAGGGAACCCGAATTCAAGGACGATTTCTGGTTCTGGGGCAGTTTCAGGACGAGCTTGAGCTTCTTCTCGCGGCGTTTCCCGGCCAATTCGTCCTCATCGTCTTCGTTGTCGTCGCCCTCCTCTTCGGCGTCCAGATTCTCCGGGTCGGGATTAGGGTTCCGGCGAGTGGATCGACGAACGGGATTCGGGGTGGTGGAAGAAGCAGGAGGGGCAGTTCTGTAATTACGGTGGGAATGAGGGTTCGAATTGATATTTCTCTTTTGCTGCAATTGATTTTGTTGTTGTTGTTGTTCTCTTAGGTTCCGTTTTTGGAGATCTAAAAGAGAGGGCCGCCCTTTCTTCTTCTTCTTCTTCTCCACTATCTTACCCATTTTGGTGCCCTCTCTCTCTCTCCCTGATTCTCTCTCTAGAGCGAGACAAAACAAACAGGGTGTTATTTTTCGCGGAAAAAAAAATATAAAAATAAAAATAAAAAACTATTATTATTAATTTTTACAACTTTGAGGAATGAGGGTGGAAGAGGGGGGGGGGCACGCGAAGCACGTGACGTTCGCACGAGTTTCGCCTCCGAGTTTGACACGTGTCAGAAAGTCGTCTAGTTTGGTTGAAGAACTGGGTCAGAGCCCCCCCTTTTTTTTTTGTCTTTTACTGAAAAGGTTTACGTGGCAACTTCTTAGAGAGTTAGAGAGACGATCTCGATGTGTTCTTCTGATGAAGTTCGTTTCTTAGATTTGGAACAAAATTAAAAGAAAAACGATACCAAATTCTTTGTAAAATTTGTCTTATTTGAACAACACATATTCTTTTTTTAATTTTGCTTTTAAATACTATTTTGTTATTTGTATCCTTTACACAAAATGTAAAACCGTCTTTTATGAAGAATGATGTAACAATAACATTTTTTTATATATATATTCTGATGATGTCTATATAATTATTTCAAAAGTTCTCAGAAAAACTACATTCTTAAAAAGCAATTAAAATGTGAAAAAATTAAAATGATATATTGATGATATAACCGCCTTAGCCTTAAAAAAAGATAACATTTTTATTTTTCGGGTTTATAGCAGCAATGGTCTGTGAATTATCACACTTGTGGCAATCTAGTCCTCAAAGCTTTAATTGTGGTACAAATAATCTTCGAATGTTATGATTTGTAGCAATTTAGTTCTTGAATTGTTTAAATTGTAATCTATTGTTAAATTTTTGACAAAAAATACATGTAAGAAGTACATTATAGTATTTGAAAATGTATTTTTTCTTTTAGTTTTAAATACTATTTTGTTATTTGTATCCTTTACACAAAATGTAAACCGTCTTTTATGAAGAATAATGCAATAATAACTTCTTATATATATAAATGTATAGAGTACTAGTCCAGTAGATATATTTTTTTTAACCTATTTATAAGTATTATTTTACCCAATTAAAATTGATCACACACGTCTTTTTATTTTCATAATAAAAGGCATAGAGAGAAAAATATTAAATAATATGTATTTATTTTTATTATTTTTTTCTAACTATCTAAATCATAGTAATTATTAGATAAATGATCAAACAACTAAAAAAATTATATATAGCTAGGTAAAAAAAAAATACCTACTGGATTAGGCCCAAATTTATATTCTGATATCTATTTCAAAAGAGAAATTTACCCATGTTTAAAACTTATTTTCATAAATACCTATTTTTAACTTTTCTTTCAAAAATACATGTTTTATGGTCTACATTTCATATGCAAAATATGAGTGGTTCACATCTATAATGTAAATTTTATCGATGAGGTACATATTTCATGTGTAAAATATGAACGGTATACATTTATAATATAAATGTTTACCACGGTTTATATTTTTCACTATAAATTTGACCTATGGTATACATTTTAAAATATGTGTCAATTTTTAGTGTATTTTTTATTCATAAAATGTAGAGCAAGATTTACATTTCATGTATTAAATGTATACCGTGGTCTATATTTCATGTGTAAAACAGTGGTGGTCTATATTTCTCAAAAAATGAGTATTTATAAAATTTAAAAAAAAAGTATTTATGAAAATATAGTTTTGAAAACGGATATTTATGAACTTTTTTCATTTCAAAATATATCTTAGAAGAACTATTATATTCTTAAAAAGCAAATAAAACGTAAAAATGACGTATTGGATGATATAAAACACATTAGTCTTAAAAAATTAAAAATAAAACATTTTTCTTCTCTGTATGGCAAAAGAAAATGAAAAATATTAAAATTTTAGCTACAATTTTGGTGCGGTTAGTGCTTGGTGCACGAAATAGCCAATGCACTCAATCAAAAAGCTAAAGTGGAAGTGAAGTGAAGAGACGGAAGTGTCACTTAAGTAAGAAGTCCCACACTTGGAGAATCCAAGTTTAGCAACAAACCAACGCAAACATACAAGACCATTTCCAATGCAAAATGTTAAAAAGTGGTGTAATAATGTTATATTTCAAAGGACAAATTATATTTAGCATATATTTTTTTAAAATTTACTCTAATGAGTACATGCTATAAAAAAAATACTATTTTTCATTTGAACATTATTTTTATTTACAATTCTTTTTTTTAATATTAATTCTTATTATTATACTATCTAATTACTAACAATAAAAGCTCTACTTACTTTATCTACCAATATAATAATTCATTTTTTTTTAGTTTATATTAATTTTTAATGAATGAAACACTCATCTTCTATTTAAATGAGTAAAATTTAATGTAATATTGTGAATAAAATTCAATGAAAAAGTTAAATAAGAAAAAGGTATACACGTATTAAATTAGCCACATTGAAAAGTGTATATATATTTTTACTTTTAATACAATAATAATATTGCAAAAATTCACACGTACTTATTAAAAAAAAGTCACACATGCTAAAATTAAATTGGGCACATTGTAGATAATGACCATATTATAAAAATCAATAAATGCTATAATGGCAATGTTATAAAATCTAATATACACTAATAATAAAATTACAAAGTTAAACACATGTTGATAATGATAATATTGTAAATCTTAGCATATGCTAAAATTTTAGCATGTATTATACATTGTATATAGAGGATCTCTAATGGCTATGCTAAATCACATGTCAATGCTAAATTTTAGCATTTGGGCCAAAAAGTGATCTATAATGGCATTAATTTTAGCATGTTGTATTATTCATTTCAGATATAACACAAAGAATGGAACATACTAAAATTCAGCATGAGCTTTAATTTACAATATTACCATGAAATGAGTAAGTAGAGAGTAGTTAGACGATATAATAATGATTCATAATAGTATGAGAACACTTTTTATATATACAAATTAATATTTAAATATAAATAGCATTTATCTTAGTATGATAGCATTGGAGCAAAAGTAAAAAAGTGTGTATTAAATTTAACATATCATGTTAAATTTAGAATTGATACCTCTTTTTTAGCATGAATGCATTAGAAATGGTCTAACATAAAAAATAGAATGTGCTAAAAAGTATGTCATATTTGACATACCATTGGAGACTTTTTTTTTTTTTTGATGAAATGCTAAAATTTAGATTAGCATGAGTTTTAGCACTCTCAGAGCATCTCCAATAGGAGTGCTATAACTCATGTCATTGTTATATTTAACATACTTTTTAGTATTATCTAAAAAATACATCTCTAATAGTATGTCATATTTGACATAATTTTTAGCATGCGTTAAAAATTGTGTTAAATATAACACCAATACTAGCATATATCAAATTTTAGTATATGTGTAAATTTACAATATTGTCATTATAGAATGTGTTTAAATTTACAATCTTGTCACCGGCATATATTTGAATGGGATGATATTATTTTTATATATTGTATTTTGACGCTTTGTTCAATTTGTACTTTATGTTTTGGTTATTATCAACATTGACTCTTAGATTTGAAATATGTTATAAATTTATACTACGACACCAATTTAGAGCAATTAATTTACTAAAATAATTTAATAAATTTATTATTGGATAAATTTTTATATGATTTAATAAATATAGTTAATCATTTCAAATACAATATTAGCACACTACTTTTTAGCATTTTATATTGGAGATGCTCTAATCTAGACGTCCTTCTGTCGTTTTTATTAAATGGGTTCGGGTGGGTACGGGTTACTGGGTTGGTTTGAGATTGCCATTCAATGTCGTTTTTAGATTTCAAATCCCGTTAATGAAAACTAGGGAGAAAGAGTCGTGGTCAAATAAAACTAAGGAGAAAGACACGTTTAGTAAATTTATTTATTTACCAATCTGTTTCAGAATATATAAAATCTTTTATGTATCACTATTTTAATTAGAATTTGAAACTGATTATGCTTTTGTAATGTTTAACAGACGTGAACTATTTTTCTCTTTTTTTTCTTTTTTTCAGTTATTTACGATATTTGATTAAATGAAATTGAATGCAATAATAATGATAATGGTAATGATGATTAGGATATGAATGAAACAGAAAGGCAAGGAAAAATAATTCTTGAGTTGAGTTGGTATTTTGAAATTATCAACATGGTGCAATATAATCAACTTGTTTGACTGATATACTCCTCATCTTAAAATAAATTTTTTGTTTAAGAAATAAACATAATTCTACTTGAAAAGAAAATAAACATAAATAAATTAAATATTTTGTAATGTAAATTTAATATTTTTACAGTTAAATAACATTAATTCATTAATTAGCATATATTATGCACCAACATGGCATATTAATTGGGGCTAATTGATTTAGATCACATGAGTTTACTGTTTACCCAAAAAAAAAAATATGGGTGTGTGTGAGTGTATGGAAAAAGACCTGTTCAAATTTTAATTTAAGAAAATATATGGTGTTCTAAAGTATATCCTGATGTCACGTCATATTAAAATAATTTGGTTAAAAATAATTTAAAAAATGTAACAATAAGGGCATTAGTTAATTACATGCAGGAGATGTTCTTAAATTTCATGATTCATTTTACTTCACTGCAAAACATTAACTTAAATACATTTTTCTATGTAGTAAACATTACTAAAAACACATTAAATATCTTGTATTTAAGATTTATTTCTTACCTCTAGATAGACCCCATTAATTAAAGCCATTAATAATAGCTATAAAAGCCATCGCTTACGGCAATGACAAGGGAGCCTCCCTCCGCTCCAAATACCGATGACTCGGGTGTTATCAAATAAATACTAAGAAATTATGCTTATTAAAAAGGAGTCGTAGTCCTCTGTCCTTGCCAATAGACCAAATCGAATCAAAAGACCCAGAAACGAGCTCGCTCTCTCGCTCATATTAGCGATTCAACCATTAATGGATGAGAACCAGTAAAAGATGTGTATAGCAGTGTTTCTATGGCAAGCCCACCCACTGTACCCCTTCTTTCTCTTGCTCAACAGGGATGAATATCACTCCCGGTGAGTTTTCTTTATTTTTTTTTCTTCTTGTTCTCTATTTTCCTTTTTAAATTTTCTACTTTGTATTGAAATAATTAAGTGGGGTTTTGTTTCTCTTTCTGGGTTTTTGAAGACCAACGGAGGGTTTGGCGTGGCGGAAAGGAGAGGAAATATTGGGAGGAAAAGATGGATTGGCGGGTGGGACGTGGTTGGCTTGTGGGAGAGACGGTAAGATAGCGTTCCTCACCAACGTTCGAGAGCTTCATTTGCTTCCGCAAGCCAAAACCAGAGGAGATCTTCCACTTCGTTTCTTACGGGTCAGCTTATCATCTTTATACCAAAATTTTCCTAACAAACTTCAATTTGCAAATGGAACCCATTAAGCTCCTTTGGGTATTACTCATTTATTTCTGGTCAAGACACTCTATTTTTCTATTTTTTTATTTTTTTTTTTTGTGTGTGTATAAGGACATTATTGGTTGCAAATTAGGCCCAATAGACACTAGTGCTTTGTTTAGGAACTTTGTTTGATTTGATAGAAGACATCAAATGGGGCCTGCTTTTGTTTTTTTTAGAATCATTAATCGTTACATTTAGAATAGGATTAGGACTTCAAAACATTGTTTGCGTCCATGGATCAAAAGATAGAACCCTTTTAACCTCAAAAAACTATTCATGCATATTAATTGAATTAAAAAGCCATGAGACAGTGTTCTTAAATAGTGGTTTTTCGGTATTTAGTTCAGGCACGTTCTCATTCTATCATTATTCCATTTGAATTTCTCATAGTAGAGATAGTTGTCTTGAGGTTATTTGAGGAGTCTCATGGGTTGAAATGGTGGCAGAGCAAAAAGACCCCAGTAGAGTTTGCCGAGGAAGTTGTGAAGGAGGCAGATCAGTTTAACGGATTCAACCTTATTTTGGCTGATATATCTACCAAGTCCATGGTTTATGTAACCAATAGGACCAACAACGATCAGAAGTTTGTGACCAACGTCTTGCCTGGAATTCATGTGCTGACCAATGCAAGTCTAGACACTCCATGGCCTAAGGTAGAAGCTACATTACTCTCCTTTATCTACGTAATTGGCACTCCTTGTTAGAAGCTAAGGCCATGTTTACTAATCTGTAATGGATCATGAGGAAGTGTTTCCCTTTCTCATCTACTTATGTATTAGTAAAACATACCTGAAAGTTAAAAACTTCTTTTACTGATTCATTACCTTAAAAAGTTAAAAGTAGACTAGTCTCTAATTTGGGAGTTGAGACAATAATAAGTTTTATCCTGCATCGAGAGTACAAGGATCCATAACTTGCCTTCGTCCTTGGCAATTTATTGATTGTTTCCTAATGAGTTTCATGTTTGTTCTGTTGAGTTTTGGCAACATTTTATGAAGCGTTTCTTTGTTCCTATAGCTTTAAGCATTTTTGGAAAACTTTCCCAATTCCCTATTTCCTTTTATTTATTTATTTATTTTTTCCATAGAACTAGTTGCTAGCTAGCTTGCAGTACAAACTCGTGGATCATAATCATATGGATCGTTCTCTTTTCAGGCTCAACGACTAGGTGATAGTTTCAAAGAGCTGTTGAAAGAATATAGTGAAGGTGAACTTCCGGCAAAAGAAATGGTCGAAAAGTTAATGACCAACACAATCAGAGACGACGACGAAAGCTTGCTGCCTGCCATTTTTCCTCCTGAAAGTGAGCATTACCTAAGCTCCATATTTATTGATGCAGTCACTCCATTGGTAAGTCTTAAGCTTTTAGTCAGTATTCATCTGTACCGTTTTCCACACCTTGATTGAATTTCTCAAGTCTCTGTCTTTATGTTATTGCTAGGGACGTTATGGCACTAGAAGCACTTCTGCATTGGCTGTGAAGACTAAAGGAGAAGTAAGCTTTTATGAGAAGTCTCTGGACTCGGAGAATGAACAGTGGAACGAAAGGACTGTAAAATTCGAGATTAATAGAGGAGAAGAATCAAATAGCGAGCCTTAAAACAGCTAGGCACTTCATCTTCTAATAATGTTTTATTTTATTAAATTATAACTTGTCTATTTGTAAGATGGTGCTCGTCTTGAGCCCTTTTTGGTAAATGGAATTATGAAGGTTTTTTTTTTTTTGTTTGTCCAAAGGATCAACTTTTGTCAGCTATAGCTCGTTGTTTAATTACCACAGTGCAAACAAGTAGTACTTGTGTAGTAGAGATTGAATGAAATAAAGATTTAAGAAAGCAAAGGCCCATAAGCATATAGTAATACACACGTATATATATATTTAATATTCTTGTTTATTTAGTTGTATAAACATAACACACCATGTAGATAACGACCAGACCCCTAATATTATTTCTCACTCACAGTCGAGTGTGGAGTGCCTATTGTCTTAACTAACAAGACTATAACTAGCTACTACTTGTGTAGTCGAGTGTTGAGTGCCTATTGTCGACATTAGCTAATACATACATGAATACATAGACTTTATAGACACATACATACATACATACATACATACATATGATGTATGTGCGTCCATGTATGTAGTAACATCATGAGGAACACGGGACACACGTGCAACCTTCCCCACACTTGCAGTAGGCCTTGCCAACCCCAGTGGTGACGACGCTCCTAGCGCAAGTACATGGGTTGCAGCCGCAGTGCTGTCCACATGAGCACGTGATATGGTCATCTCCACCCCCAGTTGTCGTCTCCGTTGTCCTGCACCTGTTTGTTTTCACAAAACTAGTTAATTATTGTTGGTTGAACAAAAACTTAGAACTCGTACTCTCGTTTAGGATTTGTCTCGAGATTGGGACTAAGAATTAATCGAGTGAATGGATAATAAAATTTTGGCAGGCATGTTAAGAATTGGAAAGAGTGGTAGTGGTTCTAACCTGCAAGCTAGGCCTCCGGGGCATGGCACAGGACAGCCACACATGTCATCGCACACCCTAGTACCTCCTGCCGTATCAGTCATTTTCGGGCCTCCTTGACAGATATAAACGAGTTGCTGGAGCTTGGTATTTGATATCTATATACAAGGCATGAAAGTATATATGGCACTGGCAATGGTTTTTCCTATTAAAATAAGTAGGAAAAAAGAAAAAGGAGGTGGCAATGGCTTTTCATGCAGTTCTTTCTGGTAGCACCACGTAAGGAGAGTGTGATAATGCCTGTACAAAAGTCTAGAGGGAGCTAGCTGCAAAAGTCAAATTCGCAGTTTGGTTAGAGAAACAAAATCGACCGACTCATCATATGTTTGGTTCATCTTCATCCAAAATGTTGCACTCCACAACGTCCAACTAATATATCTCTCCTCTTTTTCTTTTTCTTTTTTTTTTTCCCTTTTTTTTCACTTGATAATTCATATTTTTTTGACAGCAGTCATACATTCCATCTTCATAATTATCTTCCAAAAACAGACATAGATAGAAGCAAAATGGGAACAATTTTTTTCTTCTTAGTTTAATTAACATGATAAATAATAAAAATTTCCTCTTATTTGACCTTTGAGTTTGCGTCCCATAAATTAAAAACGGGTAACTGAGAGAGAAGTTGAGGAACGGGGTGAATAACAAACTATTCTAGGTAAAAGCTTTTCAGTCTTTCGACTGCGTACAGTGCCGTACGTAGTCAAATGTGAGGTTGATGGTGTCATAATGTCGTTTTTCTGCTAAAAATATGGTTTGAAAAACTTTTAAGCTTGAGCTTAAAAATTTAGGTCGTTTTAGTCATAAACGACAACAGAGTTTCAAAATAAAATGTCTGCTTTTGGATGACGATCGCTTGGGCACGAACTATTTGTCATCTTGATTTTTAAAAAATATATATTGTCGTATATGTGAATGCCGAATACACCAAATTTTGATTGCACGACACGTCGTTTATATTACGACGGCAAATTTTATTCGAGAACGACTTGGGGGTTTTTAAATAAATTACAGCAAGTCACTCAAACGCCGATGAATCGAAAACTTTTTTTCCCCCCTTTTTTTCAGGTAAATGAATCGAACATTTTAAGAAAAGAACAACGGAGTTTATAATCGTTGATTCTTTTAATTGCCGACACCAAATTTCGGATTTCGAACCATACACGTTAGTTTCTTATAACCGCAGCAAAAATATTCGACAAGTAATGCAATTGATCAATAAATCAGCTAAACAAACTCGTATAAAATCATACATATCTACTTTTTCCCGAGTTCACGAAAGCGACGGTGAAGATTCTTCTTAATATTGAAATTAATTAAAGAATGAATGATACGCCAACTAAATTAAAAACATATACATTTACTTGGTTATAAACTTAATTACAACAACCGAGTAGCTAGGATAAGGATATATTATAATGACCAAACAACTAGTATAGTTGGCCCTTTAATTACATTAGTACGAACCGTCTTTTATTGTTATTATTAGTACTATTTCAATTACAGACGGAGACAGTACATGTTTACTATAGTCTATAGTACTATATTAATAGATAGATAATTTATATAGTCTTGGCCATATGATCAAGAGGCACAGGTAACACAGGCGCAACCAGGACCACAGTCGCAATGGGCCTTGCCAACCCCGGCAGTGGCGGCGCTCCTACCACAGTCACACGGGTTGCAGCTACAGTGCTCTCCGCATGGGCACTTCTTATGCTCAGCTCCAACTCCACTCGTGGTCTCGCTTGTTCGGCACCTGTCCCATTATTCACATCCCAAAATTATATATATACATATATATATATATATATGAATTACTCCTTTCACTACTACGTACCCTTGAAAAATTTAAATAGTCTGATCAAACCTCAATACACGTGCGTACGTAAACTATACATCAAGAGAAATTATAGCATACGAAGAAAAATAGCAAAGAAAATATATATATATGAGCACCAATCAGGTCAATAAAAAAAAAAATTCATATTTTTTTATATTAAAAAGTAAAAGAGAAATAACATTAATAATGTACGTCTTTTTATGTATTTTATTATAGCCGTTGGATCACCATTAGATGATGATTTAACGGTTAAAAAAAATACTTACACATAATTAAATAAAAAAAATAATACCTACACATAATTAAATAAAAAAAATAACATACTAAATTGACAACCTATATGTATATATATGTAATATCTACACATAATTAAATAAAAAAAATAACATACTAAATTGGCAACCTATATGTATATATATGCATGTCACTTACGTATATTCTTATGTATTTAATTTATTATATGGTTAGACATATCATTAGCCTGAGATCTCCAAATCGGGCGAGACGAATAAGACTTGGATTTTTAATATTATTTCACTAGTTAATTTACAAGTTTTAGATGATTTGAAGTACATGATTACAACTGTATCTGAATGATTAAAAAATAATTAATTAATGTATAACCTGCAAGCCAAGCCACCCGGGCATGGTGTAGGGCAGCCGCACGTATCGTTGCAGACCTTAACACCTCCCAATGTATCTGTCATTTTCGGGACCCTTCGAGGGAGAATTAATACGAGCAATTATTCCTTGTTAGCTCGATCGGTGGCCAAGTTATATACATATATAGTGCTTGTGAAGAGCTAGGTTTAGTGCCAAATGGCTCAACAAGTTATCCAAGGTGGCAATAGCTTTTCATGCAATCCTTTTGGTGGCACCACCTATAAGCTATATGTGTATTATATATACAACTCTTGTGATCATTATCGCTTCATATTCCAGAAGACGCGTGGTGCGCGCGAGTGCGACGCCTCAAACAAAATTGCTTAAACGATTATTTACTTGTAATCGTTTCTAGGAGCAAAGGATAGCGGGCTTCTAAAGAACTGGACGACACGTCGTTCAGTTAACATAGCGGCCTATTCTGTAATGAGAACGACATGTTGTTTCACTTCAGGGACAGCACTGAATTTGGAATTTAAACGACGTTGACGGGTCGTTTTATGAGATAAGCGACTTGTTTTTCCTCCATATATATATATATATGCAAATACCGACCCAAGATTAAAATCTAGTGGGAGCATGACTTAATTAAGGGCTTAATCTCAAACATTGATATTATAATTTATAATTGACATTTTAAGTCCATATCTAAAGGAAGTTGTGCAACATCAAATTCTACACTACTTGATTTCTTTCCATCATTATTTTCTTCAATAAAATAGAGATTTTTGTTCGAACTAACTCTCTATAACTGTCACACATAGAATACAATAAGTGAAAATTTTAAGAAAGTATTTAATTTAATGACTTTTAGAAATCAGATTTAATTAATAACTTTCGAAAACATAAAAATTAAATTAATAACTTAGCTACCATTTATAAGTAATAGAAATTAAAAACCTAAAATAAATATAAACTAAGTGATATAATTTATTTATCTTATACAACAAACATTAGTTTTTTTTTTTTTTTGAAATTTTACATATCTAATAAGTTACAAGTGGGGTTAATTTTAATGTTCAATTTTTGAATTGAGTGGTTTTAATAACCTTAATTTATAGAATCATATTTTCAATTTTTTTAACCTAATAAAATAAATTAAAATTTTATCTATTAAGAAGCAAAATGAAGAAAATAAGTTTATTGCTTAAATATCATTAGTTTTGTGATCCCCTAACTCTCATGTGCTTCTCTTCTCTTTTGTCACTCTCGACACTTTTCTTCATATTATCTTTCTTCTTTCTTTTTTTATTTGTTTGTCTACTACTTTTTTTTTCATCTATTTGGTTTTATTTTTATGTGTTTGTTATTTTCATGTGTGATATTTTTATAAGATACTATATTTGAAAGAAATGGGCTTTAACTAGGCAAAAAGGGCCCCAAAGTAATGGGCTTTAGAAGAAGTTTAAGGCTAACCTAATACAACACTTTATAACAAATTTAACATAATAAGTTCGTATGTATATATATCATGTTATATAATACTGTATATAATACATTAAAAAAAAATTGAAAAGTCCAGTGGGGATAATTGCCCCCCACTAGTGTCACGACTCAAATTCCGGACTAGTGGTAGAAGAAGAATTTCACAAGTGAAAATTCATAATTTATTTTAGAAAATTTTAGAAACTGCAATTCTTTAAAAAAACGACAACTAGTTTAAAAACAATAGCTTCTATAAAAGTTTACAAAAATAGTTCAAATTGTAAATTCCCATAGTTTGTGATCACCACTAGACATAAACTATTAATAATAGTAATAAAACATATATATGCATCGCCATTGTCATCACAAGTAGGCATAATAGATAATACAGGCTAAATCCAAAGTATGAGCCTTAAATGTTATTACAAATCCAAAGTGAGTTACTAAATAGTTACCAACTACTAAACTAGTAATATTCTTCCCAGCCTAGTTACTCTGCTCTAGAGTTGCCCAAGTCACACTGTATACCACCTGAGAGGGGAAAGATACCTTTTTGGTATGAATGCAACTTTTCAAACCTGCATGGTTAGCACATTTCCAAAATCCATTTATAAAAACAACTTTATAAATAATCAAGATCAAGAGTAATCATGTATTCAAAACCAAAACCAAAATCACAATCATGTTCATAATCATGTTGTACATATCATAAATCAACCAAGTATAAATATATCTATGAGCTCCCATCCTCTCATCACGGTCCTGTAATACCTCTTGAACAGAGGTACCCAGCATCCTGATACTACCCGGAGGTGTGTCAGTAAATCCTGCATAGGGGTCTAGGTCTCTCACCTAATGCTGCAGCAACTCGCCAGCGATCTAAAGACCATGATGCTAAAATGAAACTCAAGTGTGTGATCCTATGGTAGGTATAATATTTCACAGAGTATGAAATAACCATGCATCAAGTATATTAAGAAATCATGCTTTAAAACTTATTTGGTGTTATTCTGGGATTTAAAGAAAATTGGGCAGCATAACGGCTGTATTGTCCCAAAACCAAAATTTTAAACTTGCATAAAATCATATAAACCAATCCCAAAATAATCCAATATATTCAGCAGTTCACAAAATATCCAATCAAATCATTTAATCCATGAAATTTGACAATTTCAAGAAATAGGTCATAATGCATATTTTAAATCAAAATAAGTTCAAAACTAGGTAATTGAACCCCTACCTCGCCTGGATAGCTAGACTAAGCTATCGGCGCCCGTAGATTCTCCCGTTGGTCACCCGGTTGCTCGGAGGGTCGTTTCGGAATCCCATAAGCTCACTTTGAGGGGTGACTTTCCAAACGAAGCCTCAAATTGTGAAACGGAGATCACCGCCAAAAACGTTGAGTTAGACATATAATTTGATTAATTTGGGCTTCGGGGCCATGACACATAAATCGAGGCGAAATCCCGAGCCTCGTTTCTCGGATTTCGTGCCACCTCAAAACTTATTAATGTTTTATATCAAAACTTGTCTCTTGACCTTACTTAGTCCAATTCAGAAGTCTAATTTCAGTTTCGAGGCCTCTAGCTCAAATTTGGGCTTAATTAGAAACTAATTAGAAAAGTTACCAAAATATCATTTTCTGAAAAGATTTAGATAAACACCATAAATTTCAGATCAATTTTTCTCTCAATCTTTACATCCATTTTCCACAAATCTACCACCCATTCTCCTATCTTAAACCACATCTTTATCCCTCAAAGTTTCATGTACAATGGATTAACATAGCAAAAGTAATTGTACAAATGCCACTTTTTGTGACGAAAATACCACAAAAATTTTTAAATGCTCACCGGAGCTCCTTGGCCAGAAATTTGTGGCGGTGAGGGAGTGGACTAGACTCAAGATAGCTTGGGCTTCCTTTTCATGCGGTGGGTGGCGGCTATGGGCGGCAGAAGGTCAGAATTCAACGCATTTGGCCGCGGGTTGGGTGCGACTTCGCGCCTGGCTGCGCGATGGTGGCTGGAGATGGGCGGCGTCTGGTCGCCAGTCAGCTGGGAAGAGATTCTGGCCAGAGTTGGGTGGTGGGTCGACGCCGGTGGCCGGCGGTGAAGCTGCACAAAGAAGAGGGCGAAAAAGAAGAAGAAGAAGAAGAGGGGAGGGAGAGAACACGTGAAAAAGAGGACAAAAATTAGGGATTTACGTGATTTGGGGGAATTGTGACACTTGTCACTTATGGGCTGGTGACCCAACTTCTCAAAATTAAATTTTAAACCCAAGTTTTGAATTTTGTCTTCATTTAAGTCCTTAAAATCTGATTTTGACCCCAACTTCAAATATTTTTATCACTTTAGCCCAAATCTGAATTTAATTCAATTTCAACCTCTTTTATTTATTTTTAATTCCCAATTTTATGAAAAGACTAAAATACCCTTATAAAAATTAAGGTTTTCATAACTAGCCCCTATATAGCTCCGTCCTTATATATATGGTAGAGTTCACAAATTCATTTCATACTCAGTTCAAAAAAATATATATCTCCTCTTAAACATATTGATTTTGATGTTCAATCACGTTGTGAATGTGAGGTAATTGACCTAACACTTAGGAAAAATCATACATGCATGCAAATTATGGAAGGTACGTGATCACATCATGAACGCAGCAGAAAAATTAGCGGATTTAGGTTTTAAATTTTTTATATGAAAACAGTTTTCATAACCATAGAACATGCATGTATCATATACAGGATTATGTATAACATAAATCAAATCTAGAAACATAAATCCTAGAGATGAGATTAGGGTTGACCTCATGTAGCATGCTCCTGCTTGATCTCCTTGTTGATGGTGATCAAATCTCCAACCCTAGATCTTCTTGTCTATGCTCTTGCTCTTGGTTGAAGAGATGAGTGGGCACCAAGTTGAATACTCTGTTGGAGAACGATCAAGGACACTTTCTTGATCCTTTGGAACACCGGGACGTAAGATGAGATTGTGAGGTTGCAGGAAACTGTTTCTCTCCTCTCTTTCTCAGCCTTGGTCGAATTCTCTCTCTCTCTCTCTCTCTCTCTCTCTCTCTCTCTCTCTCCCTCCCTCTCCCCCTGTCTTATGCCTGTGACACTGTAGTGTTACTGTGCAGTTTTTCCTCTCATGTATCTTATATATATGAGGCTAAAAACTACTAACCCTAGTCCAACTAGGATTGGACTTGTTCTCCAATTCTCATGTATCTTATATATATGAGGCTAAAAACTACTAACCCTAGTCCAACTAGGATTGGACTTGTTCTCCAATTTGGGCTTTGGGTGAATTTTTATAAATATGTCTAATTCATGAATCTTATTTATAAAAGTACCAACTTCTGTGTAGAATCATTATTTTATACAATTTCATGAAACTAATTTCACAAATATCACCAACCAATTAATAAGTTTTGTTGAGTTAGACAAGGGACCTAATGGATCCAAATAATCTAAGTTCCAATAGTATGATAAATACATAATAATTCTTATTATGGTATTTATATAAATCCTATTAGTAAAGGGGACACTCCACTAAAGGTCCAATACTGCACTCTTAGATTAAATGTCATGTCTTTTATAGAGATTTAATCAACTACCTTGATTAACATACCACACATAGATTCCCTATACAATGCCGTAGTTGGATAGGTAAAATTACCATAATACCCCTCCAACACATATTTACCTTTAAGTTACCATCTTTCTATCAAGGAATAATGTTATCGATAATTTTGTTCTCAATAGCTATTAAAACAAAATTATCAACTAATTCACAAAGTGAATACTAAGATCTTAAGTTTAATTATTCCATGAATCTTGAAAGAACTTAAAGTAGCATTAATGTATAGTGTCCTTAACTATTTGGTATTCCCATCAATTCATAAACCATAACCTCTAATATGCCAGAGTTCGCCTCTTATTTCATAGAGACTAGTTTTTTAACAAATCAAAAGACTACAATCCATGAAAGTAAGTCCAATCAAATATCAAGAATTAAGATCTACATGCTAAGAGCTAGTTTGTGATAATATAAGAATTGAGTTACGGCACTCCAATTCTTTATATAACCTAGTCCTGTTCAGTACACATAACATATTTATGTTGTACTAATGTTTCTATCAGAAGTCTGACACTTCAATGATTTGAGACACATCATTCCAGTTGAGATAGACAAACACTACAATCTTTAGTAAATAAAGTATTCCATCTTTCTTTACAGATTGTGAACTAATTCATTTAGACTTAGATAAAGAAACAAGTCTCCCCATAATTAACACTTAATTATGTTTGTTTCTTTATATACAAATAAAGTCATGGAATCTTTTTCAGATAAATAAACTATTCAACTGAGACAGTTTAATCTAGCAAATATCATAATTGCACATAAGAGAAAGTTATTTATTCTAAAAGGGTAAAATTAAAAATCTACTTTTTAGGGCAAATATCCAACAATAAAGATATCACGACCCAAAACCCAGGCCAGTAGCAGAAGGGGAATTTCATAAAGATAGGAAATTCCTTGGTTTGTTTAAAAAGTGTCTAAAAAGTTTTAGTTTTATAAAACGATCCATTTGCATAAAATATTTAGAATTTCATTCCGTGAACCTCTTCCACAGTTAGTATACACCATTAAATATAGATCGAATAATATTTGATAAAACGTGAACCAGATATAAGTCCAAGCATCATCATCATCCACAACAAAAATCAAACACCAGAATGGCATACATGAGTTCACAGACAAAATAGAATGTAGTAATCTTGGTTCAATGCCAATACAAAATCCAACAACCACATCAACAAACTCCCAGCATTATCAAGATAATGAACTACAGTCAAGATGGTCTTCTACTCCCCTTGATCACTAAGATCGCACTGAACACCACCTGAGGAAGGGAGTGAGCATACAATGCCTAGTAGGAAAAATAGTTACCTCGATCGAAAATATTTCGGTGATGGAAAGCTCCTACATGGTTAGTTTAAATCCAATACATATATGTATAATAGTCCAAAACTGGAAATCCATATGTATATATATAAATAATACAGTATAATTAAAACCATCTAATTTATATGCACATGACACAAATCAACCCATACCCATGAGCTCACATCCTCTCATCTGTGGAAACCCAGGATGATGACACTAAGTGTACCTAACAGCCTGCTTGACACCTAAGTCCATACCCGGAGGGGAAACCCGTGTGTCGCATACCAAACCTGGAGGGACAACCGAATTGCCTACGCTTGCCAATGGAGAGGTAATCAGAAGTAACAAAACCCCACGTGGGTTTACGGACTGTACACCGACGGTGGGGCACACAGCACCATACTGTAAACCCACGATACTAACACGGTACTCATGTATGATCCTATGACACATGCAATACAAAACTGAAGTGTGAAAATAATCGTGCTTCGGTTTTTCAATAAAATAAGTATACTATATTTTTATAGAAAAGCGAACATCATAACGGCCCTATTTTTGATATACCTGAAAGTAACATGCATTTAAAAAATTTCCAGAGCAATATAGTATATACCATACAATTACATTCCATCACATATATTCAAATAACTCAAAAACCATATTTGTTCTCATATGTTGCAGAAAATCAGTTTTATTCGAAGACGATATAAAACGAAGGTAACTGAATCCTTACCTCACTGGAATAGTGATACCATACTATTGAATCCTCAAGGTGCTGTTAGACGATCGCCCGGAGGATCGGGAATCAATTCCAAGCCCTCAATCATCCTCTTGCGAAAAACTAACTTCTCAACAGAGCTTCAATTCCACGAACGGACCCCTTCACTGAATTCCTAGCACCCAAAATAGCTAGGTTAGACATACAATTCGTCCAATTCGGGTCCGAGTCCACACCGGACTGGTGGCACGCAAATCGAGGCAAATATTAGCCGTCTGATTTCGATTTTCGTGCCGGTTACCAAACATAGGCAATATATATATCAATCCTCTCCATTTTCCGAGTACAATCCAAAAATGATAACAAAAACACGATCCAACGGCCGGATTAAAAAGTCAAACTTAAACTCAAAATATCCAAAAATGGCAAGTTTTGATTCGGGCAATATGGGGCTAAGAAATATATACCTTGACGATTTTTGCAGTGAGACGAATCCAACAAGCCCGGTTTGAGGTCAAATTGTGGCCGGGATCGTCGCCGGTGACGAAAACTCCGAAACGGTCTTAATGGAGTTTTCCGGCGAGAGGGGCGTCGGCAGCCGCTGGCGACGGCCGACGGAGGTCCATGGCGGCACGGCGTGCTCACACCAGGCAGTGGGAAGGCTGGACGATGGCCTGAGGTGGCTACTGCTGCGACGCTTCTTCTTCGGCCGAGAGATTCCGAGCAAAAGAGAGAGAAAGAGAGAGAGAGTTCGGGACCGAGGGGCGGAGAAAAGAGAGAGAGAGAGAGAGAGAGTCTGGGGAGGAGAGAGTCACGTGGGGAATAAATGGGACGGTGCAATTTTTTAAAAAATTACGCTATAGTCCCTATTTTCTAAAACTATTTCAATTAAGTCCCTGATTTAATTGCATTTTGGTCCTTTCTCCAATAAACTTTGCAAATAAATCCCTCCAATAAAATATCTGGAAAATTGGTAAAATATCTGGAAAATTGGTAAAATATCCAAATTACCCCCAAAAATTTCGGATTTTTATAGAAGAAGCGTTGGGCGTGTGCCATACTCATATTGATGGTCAATTTCTATAATAAAGCTAAAACTTAAAATACTTTTTTCTTATCGGGATATATACCCCTTAGGCTATGTTTGGTAGGAAGGAAAAGGGAGAGGAAGGAAAAAGTTTGAGAGAAAAGTGGATGGAAACAAAAAAGTTGGGTTGTTTGGTAGGAGGGAAAAAGGAAGGGAAGAGAAAAGGAGAAAGAAAAGGGGAGGGAAAAGAATAGTGGGCCCCACACAATAAATTTTCTCCCAAAAATGAGGAGAAAAGGGGAAAGAAATATTTTTATTAATGTATGAAAGTGAATTTACCAAAATAACTTTATACATTAATTTTAAAATTTGAACAATAAAGGCAAAATAGTCATTTTAAAATAAACTAATTTTCTTTCTTCCCTACATCCCAAACAACAATGGAAGAAAGACACTTTCCTTTCCATCCTAAATATTTTCTTTTCCTCTCAATTTTTCTTTCTCTTCTATTTTCTTTCCTCTCTTTCCTCTCTACCAAACATAGCCTTACTCTTTGGAGAAAATATTTATATATTTTGGTTGTAACACTAGTAATTTGACATTACTAATTATATGTAAAGTAGGCTTCTAGTCTCTCATGCATCCTTATCAAGCCGACAAAAAATATTAAGATCTTGACTAAAATCTAGACAGCAAAAAGGTATACGTATTGATTATCGAACTAACTACTAATTCAGCCATTCAAATTTAAGAAAAGTATACACATAATAAACTATGTAGCATCATTTTCAGAAAGTTGAATCCCAAAAAAGAATCTCACGGAATTGTGTAAACAAATAGTTAGCCTTACCCTTTTCCAATAACAAATTATTATGTGATATTTACTTATTAACACTTCACGCTTAAAGATGTGACACGTGTCATTTTAACGCCCTGCAAATTGTGTGCTTGTTATGAATGAGAGGGAAATGGTGATGGAGACTTTCTATATATAGATGCATATACCATGCATGCAGTATCATATAGCTCAAGTCAAGCCCACACAAGGATAAATATGTTCAAGTGGTTTTAATGCATGCGACAGCAAAATGTCACTTTCTTTTGGCTTGAAGAAGTAAATTATAGTACAGTACCATATCCTCAATTTGGCTTAGCATTTTTGACATGGGGGTTAGATTTGAATCGATATTATCCACTATCAAATTATCATCAATAATTGATCTTTTCTTTTTTTTTTTTAATTATAATGTCGCTATGTCATGTTACTGTTTTTATCATCATCATCCACGCACAAAAGTAGATAAAGGAGTTTGTCAACACAATGTGAAATCTGTTACTAGGTAAAAAGAACAAAAACACACGTGAATTCTTAACCACTTCCAAAGTGATCCATTTAATAACAGTGTAAATTGTGTGATATGGCATGCAAAAGAATAGTCAAGGCAACTTTTTTTGGTTATGTTATGCAAAAACCTAGCTAGCTCCAATAATTATCTATTACGGCCTTATCCATTAATTGATTGATTTGAAGGATGAAATTGGAAGGTAGCTGTGTGTGGCCAATTCCTATGTCGACCAGAAAATGCATTATAACCTCAGACTTTTTTCTCATGTAATGATCTCCGACCGATCAATTACTGTACTTAATTTGTTAATTATTTGTTATTATTAATTACAACCAATAGAATAAAAATCAGAGATAACCCTGCTTGTTATACATATACATATATATTAATCATTCTAATAAGATTTTTCTATTAGGAGTTACTATATGAGAATGACATTGAAAGAGAGGCACCAAAAGGACCTGAACTTCGTAAGACTGATCACAAAGTGAAAATTATATATGTACACATACATGACTCTCACTTTCCTTTGATAGATTCCTAAAGGAAAAAAAAATAAACAAAAAACTCATGATATGTCTTTTCAAACTTTTTTGCATGTGTCTCAAAATTTTCAAATAACCAAATTTTCGCCGTTTGGTATGCTGATTTGGGCTATCTATTTAAGTAGTCAATATTGAAACTCAGGGAAACGGAGCCAAGGGATAATCTCATTTTTTCGATTGTCTATTTCTTTACCTCTCTTCATGGCCCATGCAATGGCCTGTGGCTCTCCGACTAAAAGAGAGATAGGGATAGTGGGGGCCCCACCAGAGGGCCACGTAATGATTTGGATCAGAGATTCATATGAAGCCACACATGGGGATTTTTAAGTTTGATTTTTATTTTTAGTTGTTTGACTATTTGGACTTTATTTGTTTATTAGTTTGAAAAATACTAACCGCATTTTCTTTTATACTCTTTCAATGTCATTATTTGACAGATTGATTCCGCCTTAATTTATTGTATTATTAAACTATTAAACTGTTAGTGGAATCCGCGTGTCAGACTGTAAGACTGGAAAATGTAAAAAAAGTATAAAAAAAAATGACAAAAAAAACGTATTTAGCATTCATGTTATTGGTTTTCCTTCGAACATCTAGCACTATATTGATTTTGATTTATATATAAAATAAATACAGTATGCATATGTAGTATACATTTATGCGTCAGTGTGTGCATTATTTATAGGAAAAATAAGTATACGTGTTGATACGCAACAAACTTCATGTAACATGTTTCAGCCAAAAAAAAAAAAAAAACTCTTATTTAAAATGAAGTTTCGAATCCCAACTGAAATTTATGTTTCAAAAATAATTTTATATTTTTTCAGTATACAAAATTAATCTTAGTTTATAGTTTAGTCGGAAGATAATAATGAAAAATCTTGAGCCCAGCACTTGGAACCGACCAATAATTCTAAGATTCAAAACTCAAACAATCTAAGTCTAATATGAACTAATCAAAGCCAATTTGCCATGTCATAGGTTCTGGACCAAAAGCAACAGTACGTAGGTCAGTAGAATTTTCAATAAAAATAATTACATTGTGTGTTTGTGTTTTTTTTTAAAGGCAAAAGTAGTTGTATTGTTGGTCCATGACATTTAACAAAAATCTAGCTCTAGTCCAATAATATCAACTAAGTTTTCCATCAACTTGCTTGGAAAAAATTTCATATCAGTCTCCTTTTTTTTCCTTTTTTTACCCACGAGACCTGTGGCAAAGTTTCTCTCCTCACCTTCCTCCCCCTCCCCACTATCTTGTAATAAATGTATAAAAAAAAAAAAAAGTCTTTTTATTTTACTTTAAAAATATTTAACAAAGCTTTTCTTCATAGTAAATTAATTAGTACATGAAATGACTAAATTACTTCTTGAATAATTAAAAAGCGAAATGTTTTTTTTTTCATTTTTTTTTTATTTTTAAAAAGATAAAATGAAAAAGAAACACCAATGATATTGAATTGTTTGGTAAATTCAAGGATTGAAAACTTATGATCTTAAATAACAATTCGCTATAACATAAAAGGACCAATTAAAGTACTAAAATTCAAAAAGAAAACAAACAAAGAAACATCACTCAACTCAAGAGTCGGTGGTGAAGAAGAAAAGTAGTCTGTTTGTATCAATGAGAAACGTGAGAAGAAACATTAGTTTATCACCGCTATCACAGGGCGTACTCAGTCGTTTAGTAAGAGCAACTTTTGGAACGTAGCAAAACTACTTGGAGTTTATTATCCTCATAGCATAGCAGGTAAAGCAAAGCTGGTACCCAACAACAAGGACTTGGGTCCCACCCACCACTTTTCTACTACTGACTTAGTTTAGCCATGGCCGTGGTTTGGGCTGAACACCCAAGGTTCGGACCAGGCCTCGGGTTGGGGCTCACTGGACACGGGATTAGGTAATTATCACAAATATCATGAAAGAATCTAACATAATTTGTTTTTACTTTGGTGGGTCCCAACCTTAGCTGTTCTTCACATATAGCCAGTTAAAGTTGGTGCCTTGGTTGATGCCTGATGGCCATGTCCCTTTCTTCTCTCAAGTCTCTTCTACTAACCCAAAAAGGACTAGAATTTGCCTTTTTCCCCTTCATCTTTTCCTTTCAACTTTGTTTCACTATCAAAATCAAAATGACCCATAAAAAATGAATCACAATTAGTGTCATAATTATCATGTGTCTAATAATAGTAGATATGCTATTTGAGGCAAACCCCTCTTTTGTGTCTAAGTTAATTGGATTCTTGTACAATTTAGTAGAGATAGTGGACTAGAGACTAGAGTAGGGGTAATCATATAATATTTGTTGTTGAGTTTCTAATGTTTAAACTTGGCGGAGTTTTTGGACTGATGTGAAATAAATATGTATCAGTATTAATGATGCTGAATTGTTTTGATAAAACTCCATTGCTCTCCATAGAGACAATAGTGTCCCCACTCTGAGTGGCGACAGTAACACCCCAAAAAGGAGTGTTTTAAAGCACCATACTGTCATAACATGACGAGGACCGTGAAAAATAAATATATCATTCATGTTATTTCACGACATGAAATGTAAACAATATTATATATGCACTTCCCTAGCATTATATTATTTATAAGGAAAAGAAAGCTTGGAAACCCTGAAAAGAAGCTGCTTTTCATTAACTTCAAAGTCTTGTGAGCTATTCCGTGTATGGTTTAAATCAAGGAACAAAATTTTTTTGATAAACAAAAAAAAAAATCTAGGAACAAAATTAGCATTTTCTTAATCAAACTATCAACGCAATTTCATTCGGAGACACATGTGGTTCGCTGATATTGACAGTGTTCTTTTACAGCACCAGAATGGGGAATTCAAGTTGGACACAAGAAGTAATCGAATCATTTGGTTTGAAACTTGAAAGATTCTTATGGTACTTACTTTTTCCACCACCAAAATCAGAAACAGCCTAAAATCAAACAGTACCTCAACTTGGTAATTAGCTAGTAGTATCAACAATCTGGTCACAACATTTCAGATAAATTAAGAGCTCCCATTACTACTAGTTTTTGTTACTCAAACTAAACTAATCAATATGACTAGAATGCAATAATTATATGAAAAAATCAATGATAAAATTATATACTATAAAATTTGAAAATCTATTAGTCCCCGAAACCCCCAGTAACAGAATCTCCTCCCTCCACCTTCCTCCCTTCTTTACATCTAAATTTACCCAGTTCGAAACAAAAAATAGAAATAATAATTCTTAAAAAAAAAAAGGAAAGAAAGAAGATACAACAAGCTTAAGTAAAGCTTAATTTTGTCCTCCCAAAAAAAAAAAAAAAAAGCTATTCTTTCTTGCTGGGTTTTATCAATCCATGGCATTAGGACCAGCACAAGCTTTCAAAACAGGGCTCCATATCCACTGCAGCAAGAACCTTCTCCCTCTTCTCCCATTCACATTGAAGGTCCTTCCATCTCTGTCCCTCGTGACCTGCCCAATGTACCCACCACCGCCACCTGTCCCGTACAGCCCCTCGCACAGGTCCCCGATCTCCGTCGGCGCCGTCGGGTCCTCCCCCGCGTACCACGCGTTCACAAGCGGGTTCGAGGCCAGCTCCGCCAGCTCGTGGCCGATCACGCTGATCATCCCGTCCACGCCCACGTCCCTGTTCGGCGGCGAGAGCGCCCCGGGCCCACCTCCGCCCATATATCCAGGGATTGCAAAAGGGTAGGCGCAGACCTCTGGGCACTGCTTCCCGGAGTTCCCGACCCAGGCGTAGGGGAGCGTGTAGCCCACGAGGGAAGGGAACGTGAAGTAGTGGAACCCGCAAACTGCTCGACAAAAGTCCTGAACGGTGACGTCCTGGGAGGTCAGTATGAGGTAGATCCCTTGCTTGTGGTCGACCGGGAACGGCGCGGATCTGACGGCGTTGGCGATGACCTGCTGGACGGAGAGGCGCGTGAGGGCGTTGCCGTGCGAGTACCTGAGATCGGCGTACTCGCCCGCCACGACGACGGAGCGGGACACGTTGGCGCCCGTCTGGTCGGTGTAGAGGGAGACCGTGCGCCACCACTCGGCGACGGAGGGCGAGGGGGCGGCGCGGCGGTCGGTGGTGGAGATGGAGAGGAGGAAGTCCTTGATCAGGAGCTTCTGGGCTGCGGCCCACTTGCCGTACCAGATGAGGTAGATGTTGATCGGGGCCGAGGACAGGACCGGGCCCATGTGGTACCGGAGGTTGACGAGGTCGGACGAGCCCTCGAACTTCTTGGACGTCGAGAGGGTCCTGGGTGGGAGCTTTGGGTTGAAATACTCGGCTTTTGTGCTCAGGGTCTGTACGGACGGACTAGTAGTAGTAGTGGCGGTGGTGGTGGTGGTGGAATTGGTGGAAGCTACTACATTTGTACCATGGTGAAGAAAGATCACCAAGAGAAGTAGTGGTAGCAAGCTGGATTTAAAATGGGCTACTGACATTTTTCAAATTGGGCCGGCGGAGGAGGATGGCGGCCCAAGATGGGGAGTTTAGGAGTTGGGAGGTGGAGGAACAGAGGAGTGAGCTTGGGATGAAGGGAGGAGGAATGTGAGAGAAGGTGATTTATAAAGGAGGAGTGAGAGAGAGAGTTCGTTTGGGAGGGAAATGGGCTGGAGACAGCTGCAGCGTGTGGGCACTCTTCTCTCTTTGAGTCACTCTCTCTCTCTCTGTTTTTTGTTCTGGAAAACTGAGGTGATTTCAATTTGAATTACGAGAATAGCCCAACTTTTTTCCTTTTCCTTTTTAACAAATAGTTTTCTCATTTCACCTCGGAGGTCCTAAACCGACCCACCCTTCGGCCGCTTTTTAATTTTATTATTTTTCTTAGTTTATTACTATTGTGTTTATGGTTTCTCACTACTTTTATCGTTTTCCTCGCATCTTGTTTTGTTAGCTTATTAACGACTAATAATAAATCAGGAACATGTACGTTGTACTTTTTTTTTAAATTTTTTTTGGAGATGAACGTAGATACCACTAATAACCTATAAGACTCATGTTAATCTCACAAATGTATCGAATGCATTTGTCCTCGATTAGAAAGGAAATAAAACAAGAGAGTTCACCTATTTTTTTTTTTTTAAGTGGGGCTTAACTAATGACCACCACTTATTACAAATTAAAGAAAAATGGCACACACACACACACTACCAAGGTTTGAACCCCTGACCCCCCAAACACACACACACAACCCTCAAACCTTGGACCAACTGAGCTAACCCCAGTTGGCAGAGAGTTCACCTATTTGAATAAGTAGATATCACTACTTTTTTTTTAATTTTTTTCTTTTTGGAGATGAACGTAGATATCACTAATAACCTATAAGACTCATGTTAATCTCACAAATGTATCGAATGCATTTGTCCTCGATTAGAAAGGAAATAAAACAAGAGAAGTATTACTGTTCGTTTAGTTCACCTATTTGAATAAGTATTACTGTTCGTTTAGTTCACCTATTTGAATAAGTATATTTAAATAGAAATTAAGAAATAAGTTATAATTGGAATGAAAGACATTTGAAATGAAATAAAGTGGAGTAATTTGTAATTATAATAAAATACATTAGAATGAACCATTTAAAAACAACTCTTAGACTTCATTCTCATTTCAAAATACAAAAAACTCATTCCAATGGTTGATGTGACTGATAGACTATTTGAATAGAAAAATTGAATTGTTGAAATAAACGCTCATTTCAAAATACCATTTGAATATAAAAACTAGAATTGTTGAAACAAACACTCATTTTAATGAGAATTTTCCATTTGAATGGAATAGAATGAGTGAAACAAATAGGACTATTATCTTATGCATGTCTGTCATGCGTGTTTGTTTGGATTTTTTTTTTGTTTTTTAATTTTTTTTTCACCTGTTTAGATATATTTTTGTTTCGTGTTTTTTATTTTATTTTTTATTTTTTTAATGAAATGGAATATGATCTTTTCAAACAAATTCTTGAGAAGATTCAATTACTATTTTTATTTTAAAAAATAAAAAATAAAAATATATCCAAATAAGCTTTTAGTAAAACTTATTTACAAATTTTATAAGACGAAGCATATATCCTTAGTTAAAACTCATTTACGAATTTTACGAGACCAGGGAAACTAAAAAACTAAAACAAAACTAGAAAGCACATCGGTATTAAACAATTTAAACTTATAATTTTATACTTGAACACGTTCATTTTGGTCTATTTATATTTTTCAATTGAAGAATAAATTACGATACCAAAATTGAAATTTGAGTTCTCAATTTCATCATAACCATATTTGAACACAATTCTTAATTTTGTTATTAAACGATCAAGTCATAGATCTTAAAATCAATAATGGTTTTTGGTTTAAAAAAATGTAATAAATTGCCAAAAATGAGTACTTTTCTGGATGATTTTGGTGTGTATATATATATATATATACTTTGAAATGGTTCAGCTAGCAATGAACAAATATGCCAAAAAAATGAGTTTAATGTGTACAAGGCCTAACTACTTGCTACTGGTAAACAGTGGGGATATTAATGAGTTGAGATAAATGGTCATCACGACTGTTGAATTTTTATTGCCCAACATCGGTGGAAAAAAGTTTCAAAATTACACTTCAAGTTGAATCAATAATTCCAGCTTGAAAATCATGCCCGATTTTCATTGAATTCGAGGTAAGGTAGATATAAGGTGTTTGACTTTTTATTTTATTTTATTTCTTTTTGTAGTAACGAAAAAAGGCAATGCTCTTTACAGAATGAAAGCCTTACAACTGGCCTCTTCATGACGATATTGACCGATGTCTTCCTTACTCAGCAATACAAAATCGTGACACTTATATTAGTAGACAATCAGAAGAAAGCAACTTTATTTACTAGTTATATTTATTACATCATATATCATCGTAATTAATTTGTTACAGCCATTCTTCTCCAAAAAAAAAAAAAAAAAAACAATATTATGCGAAACTGATAAAGTACCATACAACAACAGTATAGTGGACCATATGCAAATTTCTTACTAGGTTCATTAGTATGTGATGCCTTTTAACATTTTTTTTTGGGTCTAAAGATCATGCTAATAATCAACACATGCACTTTCTCAACATTGCCACAAATTATATTTCAGCATTTTCTAATTTTGGGCGGGCAATTTCAACTAAAGTATGATTTTTATACAATTTAGTGCCTGATCAGTTATGGGGATACAGTAATCTTTGTCCTTGGACTTTACACCATTAGGCATTGGGATCTTGACTAGTACATTGTTAAAAAAATTGGGAATTCAACGTTTTCTACTTATATTTTGTCTTATCATAATTATATTTGTTAAGCTCTGTTATTACCTCTATCGCTGCTTGAAAAATGAAAATTGCTCTTTGTATTTTAGCTCCAAATATAACCATGGATACCCCCAATTGGAAATCAATACATGGATAAGAAACATGACAATTTTTTCCGTACCTTTATTTTAGAATTCCCATCACTTCAAAACGTTTACACAAACAAAAGTCACATCAGTTATTAAAATTTAAATCTATTTCATCTCACATCACATGGTAGCCATTCGGCCCATTCCTAACATCATCCAATTGGCTTTATACCTTTCATAGGAACTACCTTCAATTTTCATGCTAAATGGTTATACTACCATTAAACTTCTTTAACGGGGAAAAAAAATATTTGAATTGTATCTTTTACCAATCTCCATTTGTCTGGGCTTGGACCATAGGCAAATCTATAAATGGACGTAACTAGATTTTGTATTTTAACATTATTTTCAATTGAATTTGTTAATTGCAATTTATAATGTAACTTCCTCTCAGAAAGAAAGTTACAATTATATATCCCTGCGCCACGAAAGTTTAATTCTGTTTTGCTTCTACGGCTCTAAATTTCACCAACTTTCTATCGTACTGATTAATTGAGGTTATTAACATAGCTTGATCGTAACCATGTTCTCATTATGAAGAGTCATAAGTTCTAACCTTAACTCTTCCTAGTTCTCTTTTTTTTTTCCCCAAAGAGTCAAAGTGTTTTTTGTCCCCCTCATTAATAAGGTCAACAATAGCTTAGTTGTATGATTATGATATAGGATTAACAACTATGGTAAACCCTACCCATTCTCACCAATCGCAGCCCCCCTATCATAATCATAGTACCTCTCATCACTTTCCTCGTGACTGGCAAGGGACCCCTAACCTATAATAGAATGTTATGGAATTGGGAATTTATGTGGTTGTACAAAAATTGTTGCTTACGTGGCACTGAGGTGTCATTTTTCTGATTGTACAATGAAAATGAAATTAAAAAATTTTAAATGGAAACATATTAAGAAAGATTGAAAGAGGCCCGCTGTGTGTGAGCTGTCGGTCTGTTGTTACTTTGTCACTTAGTGAGATGGGTCCCAGAAAAATATCTATTCCATTGAAAGCGGAACTGAGAGATGATAATACCCAGTAATAATAAGATAATTTGATGGTCTTGGGCCGTCGTTTTATTTGGGCCGTTTCCAAAGTGAAATATACGCCCAGTACCCTTTTTCTGCATTATATTATATTGTCACCAATATCCAGTTTTTCATTTTAATAGTTTCACATCTGTTTTTAGGTATACATTTCATGTAAAACAACACATATAATATATATATGTAATTTTATAATGGTATACTATATATTCATAATGATTTATACATTTTTCCAGAAAAACAGGGATGAATCTATTAATTTTTTTTCTTTTTTTAAAAAAGTTTCTATGCGAATATGCTTTGAAAATGGTATTTGTTTACTTTCTCCATTAGGAAAAAAAAAATACAAAAACACCTATTTTTTAAGCATACTTACGTATATTCCTACTTTTTTATGATAAATTTATTCATCCTCATATTTATCCCTTTTTTAATAAATGTACATTAAATGTATACCATAATATTTATTTTATAAATAAAAATTATGCCTAAAAATCGATATGCATTGCATAACATATTCTATAGGTATAAATTTATACAATAAATGTGAAGCATTAATAAATATTTACACTAGAAATTACATACCACACATATCTTATACACAAATTGTATACTTAAGGAAATAGGTATTTGTGAGATAAAATAAAAAATAAAAAATGGGATATTAATGAAATATATACATATATAAGAGAAAAGAACATGGGTAAGTCCAACTTGGGCCAAAATTACGTTTTTGTCTATTTTTATTAAAATGATATTTTTTAGAGTGTCAAGGACACCTTCACCTATAGTCAAGACCTTTTTAATCATGAAAAAGTCCTAAATAATGATTTGTTTTCATGGTCAAGAAGCTCTTGACCATAAATCAATAAGTTCTTATACTCCTAAAAATATCATTTTATTAAAAAATGTACAAATTTTTGGCCCACGTTGGTCTTATCCATGTAATTTTTCTTCTTAAATTTCACTTCTCTTTTTGATTTGGAATTAAGAAAATTAGGCCACGTATGGTCTTTTAATAAAAGAATTAGAAATATATGATGGGTTCTATTATTTCTAAGTCTAATACCGCATATTTTAGAAAAGTACTCATTTTTGAATAATATTTAGAAAAATACCATTTATAAAATAGTTATTAGCTAATAGTAACTATTTTTCGAATACTCGAATACTGGTAACTAGTAACCAAATGTATTTATAACTGATAAGTGGTAACTAGTTTTCAAAAATTGGTAACTAATAATAATTTTAAATATGATATTTTCTAAAAACTTCTTAAGAAGTGATTTTTTTTCTAAACAAACCGGTATGAGAATTGGAAAAAAAGCGGACGTTTCTTTTTTGTTTTTACTTGTAAAAGTGTTAAAAACCATTTGGAATTTTTGAGTGAGTCAGTGTGCACAGCTCACTACTCGGACAGCAAAGTTTTCGCGGCCCAACTTATTCAATGGGCTAAGATCCATTCAAAGATGAGAGACCCAAAATGTCCAAAGAATGCGCAACATTTTTTATTTTTTTCCCCCTAAAATAAAATGAAAAAATAAACTATTCTTTGTTTCTTTCTCTAAACTTGCGTTAAAAAGAGAACTTGCATTAGCAAATGAAAAATAATAAAAATAAACCTAAATCAAGTTTATATATTGAAAATAAAATATGCATATACGTAAGTTGGATTACTAAGTCGTTTTTTTATGCTTCATCACTTTGCGATCTCTCTTCGTGTCTAAATTTTTCTATCATTGCTTTATTTTTATTTTTTAATTTGCTATATGATTTATTTGGACTATTTTTTTATTTAGATAATGAGAGATATCTCGTCCATCCAAATTTTTCTGCAGTCTTATTCTCAAAAAAAAAAAAAAAAAATCTGCAGCCTTTATTGTATTCTTAATTATTTAGTAGGAGGGAGAAATTAAAAGAGTGAGAGGGTTAGTGGTTGATGGATGAATTTGGAGTAGGTGGTTACTTGATAAGAAGGATTTTAGTAGGGAAATGATTTTGAAATGAATTTCAAATCCTCATTTTAACAAATTTTTAATATTATCCAAATTAGAGAGATTTTAGAAGAGAACTTCACAATGATGGTAAAGTAGTTATTATATAACAAAAATCACTCTCTTTCTTTCATTTCTTTCTTTTACCAAACCGGGAAAAAGATTTTGGTATTCTATTATATTCTTCTAATATGAAACACAACGAGGGAGGATTGATCTCAGTATGTTCGAGTTTTTCAAATCTGAATTCGATTGTAAAACTGGAAATATTATAATATATATCTCATTATACTAGGTGATTAATATTATAATATATATCTCATTGTACTAGGTGATTACGAGTTCACCTTACTATTTAGTTGGTTAATCACTTAATCTAAAATTTGCACTCTGTCATTTCAAAACAAAACTTTTGTCTAAATTCTCCTTTAATTAAATAGTTTTACAATTTCTCAATTGCAAATAGTTTTTTTTTTTACAATACTTATTACCATGTGAACATTCATTTAGAATTAATAATGAATCACTTATAATTATAAATAAGTATCAATTTCCGATCTATTGTTTGTTCATACCAATCACCAAATGATTAAATTGATTGATTCCCCATTCCTTTATTTGTGGTTTCTTGTATTATCACAAAACAAAAAGAGAAAAGAAACAAATCTCTCTCTATAATCTATATCTTGCAATTATATTTTCGATTTAGTCTATAACAGTCTACAATTTTAAAGGCTATGGCCTCCACATATTTGATCTTGTTATCCCATGAAACACGCACAGATTCGTTGTGGTTGGTCGGTTTCACCTAATGGGCCGGGCCTTAAGGGCCAGTGTCATTTTTGAAAATACTGGAATGGAAATGTGACAATTTTGTCTTAAAAAACAGAAAAAATTGAAAAAACGTCGGATCATTATTCTTGTTTGCTCTCGGTGCTAGCGTCGCGTCTTCCTTTTTTTTTTTTTTCCTCTTAATCGGAGGAGAAGAAGGCCACTAAATACCACTACCAATCCCCTCGAACTATCATCTCTCACTAGGGCTTTGATTTGTTATCTTTTTTATTTTTATTTTTTTTTATATTTTGGCTCTGGTGCTCCTCGCGTCCGTCATTTTTGGCGCATACGAGTTTTTTTTTTTTTGGGGGGGGGGAGGGAAAGAGATTTCATGGTCTGATCTCTCAATCACAATCCATCAATGGCGTCGTCGCAGAACCAACCTCCGAATGTGGATCTATTCGATGTGTATTTCCGGAGAGCTGATTTGGACCGCGATGGCCGAATTAGTGGCCAAGAAGCCGTCTCTTTCTTCCAGGGCTCCGGTTTGTCCAAACAGGTCCTTGCGCAGGTACTCTCTCTCTCTCTCTATATATATATATAGTTAATTATGCATATACATCAGTTTATGTATCTAACTATATGCGTAATTGGAGTAGAGTGGTATGTTGTGATTTGATGTGGCTTGGGGTGCGTCAATGGATCGGACTGTCTGAATTACTAGTCTATTTGGGGTTTAAGTGATTAATATTAAGCTTATTACAATTAATTCTCTGGTCTATGCTGAATATGATCCAATTGTAATATGTTAATTGTGGTTAATTTTACTGGGAAAATGATATAGGATAAAATTATAAAGAGGATTTTGGGTATTAGATAGTTTTAAGTCTTTCCGATTTAAATTATATTCTCTACTCGGTTACTTCAATGTATAGTTTTGGGTAGAGGACAATTATCTTTTTGGTCTCCATTGTATCTGTTTTCTATGATTCATTCGTGCAAGATTTCACTTCGTAGAATAATTGCTGAGGGTTCATGTAATTTGTTTTGGGACTTGCTGATTGATTTATTTTAATTAAGATGTGTCTTAGGATAAGTCCTAGTTTATATTGGTTGTTGTTTTTGGCAGATATGGGCATATGCTGACCCGAGACAGGCCGGTTTTCTTGGCCGGGCGGAGTTCTATAATGCCCTTAAACTGGTTACTGTGGCACAAAGTAAACGTGAACTGACCCCAGAGATTGTGAGAGCCGCACTGTATGGGCCAGCTGCAACTAAAATTCCTCCACCCCAAATAAATCTGGCGGCCACACCTCAACCTCTGCCCGGTACTGCTCCAGTAGCAACTGCCACTCAGAGTAGCTCTGTTACCCCAACAGTTTCCCAGAATCTTGGATTTGGTGGACCACAAGTAAATGCAAGTGTGAACCAGCATCTTTCTCAGGAAAGTCAGTTAGTGAAGCCTCCACTGCCTGCATCTGCTTCACCTTCTCAACCGTCTCAGGGTGTTGCCGCCCAAGGAGTTCCTAGGGGAGGTGCTGTGGCAGGGCCTCGCCTTCCAAGCCCAAGCTTGTCAAGTGATTGGGCCGGTGGAAGCACTGTTGTAGCAGCAACTGGAACATCCTCACAAGCCCAAAATAAAGGAACCACCTCCTCCATGGGTTTGGATGTGTTTGGCCTGGCAACATTAGGACCAACAACTGCCCTACCACCTAGACCACAGCCAACTTCTGGGTTGAAGCCGTCAGGACCTCCAGCTAAGGATGCTAAAGAAGTTAATATTTCTGCAAATGGGTTTGCTTTTGACTCATCTTTTGGAGGTGATGTGTTTTCTGTAACCCCATCGCAACCGAAGCAAGATGGTTCTGTGCATGCATTTTCTGCGCGCAATTTACCTGTCTCACCAGCCCTTGTTCCAAACTCTGCGGGATCCCAACCTTCACTTAGGCCTACTGCCCTTGATTCAATGCAGAGTATACCAGTGACACAAACTGCTGGTGTTCAGTTTCAGCCAGCCCAGTCACTTGTAAAACCAAACAACGAGGTCTCAGCTCCGACTACTTCTACATCTAACCCTGGAATTTCACTCACGGCTAATAACTCTGCAGCTGGTCAGTCCCAGATTCCGTGGCCTAAGATGACTCAGACTAATGTTCAGAATTACACAAAAGTATTTGTTGAAGTAGACACAGACAGAGATGGGAAAATCACTGGTGAACAAGCACGTGACCTGTTTCTTAGTTGGAAATTGCCTAGAGGTACAAGTTAATTATTGTGAACTTAAAGCTGGACTTGTGTCTCTTACTCATATACTATAGTTTTCTAAAAGACTTGAGCTACATTGTTTTATGTTTCTGCTTTTTACTTTTGTAAATGCAAGACAATCATGATTTTTTGTTTCATAATACAGCCGATACAATCATTTTGAAAGTATTTTTTTTTTTTGGCTTTATCCATAAATCTAGGTTGCATTACCTGTTTGGCTCTTTGGTTGTGGGTTTACTTTCGTCGTTATGTCAGTGGCATTCTGCTATGAATATATGTTTATAACAGCTTAAATTACATTGACTTGCGAATTTCCATTTGAATACTTAGTTTTTGGATATTTTCTGGGACATTTGTGTAATATTTGTGGGATATTTGTGTATTCTATATGTTGAATCCAGGTTGACAATGCCCTTTTCTCACCCCCAACCCTCTTCCTCTCTCCCTCTTTCTATTCTTTCATTTAATTGCTTGTTATAAGTTTTTAAATTTCAATAGACTTCTGGCGTGCAATATTTTATTTTATTCATGTTTGTTGGATTAGAAAATGAGCTTCTGCTTCAGAGATATAGATTCACGTAACTTTTAACTTTTTGGTACACGTATAGTGCTATTGTGACTACAGACAATTCAAATAACCGATTCATCTTGTCTTGTCTAAGTTACAATTCAAATATCCTGTTTATCTTGTCTTGTCTAAGTTATCACATATAATATTTCTGTACAAAGCTTCTTAAGAAAGTTTTAAGTTTTCGAGTTCTATTATCACATTATTCTCACCATCATGCATTGTTTGCATCTACCAGAGGTTCTAAAGCAAGTATGGGATTTATCCGACCAGGATAATGATAGCATGCTTTCTCTTAGGGAGTTCTGTATTGCTTTATATTTGATGGAGAGGTATAGGGAAGGACGTCCTCTTCCAGCAGCTCTTCCAAGCAACGTCATATTTGATGTTTCTAGCAGTGTTCCACCTACTGCTAATTACAGCAATGCTGGAAATGCAGCTTGGAGACCATCTGGTATTATTAAGCTAAATAAATTAGTTCTTTTAAATTTAGAGTTCTACTTTTGTGGAAGATCAATATCTTGATTTAACCCTTTCTCCCTTCTTTTAAGGTTTTCCGCAACAACCAGTTATACCTAGTCATGGTGCTCGACACATGATGCCTCCAGTTGGACCAAGGCCACCAGTACCAGTTGCTGTACCCCAGGCTGATGAGGAGCCACCAGTCAATCAGCCAAAATCAAGGGTTCCTGAGTTGGATAAACACCTCATAGATCAACTCAGCGCAGAGGAGCAGAATTCACTTAATTCAAAGTTTAAAGAAGCAACAGAAGCGGATAAAAAGGTACTTCTTCAGTTGTCTCTCCACTTGTGCTTTTCGGCGAACGTTCATGTTAGAGCTTCTGGACCTTTTTCTTAGATAGTTTATCATGGCAGCTTCTGGACCTTTTTCTTAGATAGTTTATCATGGCTAAAATACTCGTCTTCGAGAATTTTGTTACAACGTTTTCATTTTGAAGCTATTCCTCCGAGAATTTCTCTATTTTGCACGTTGATATTTCTTTAGTAAAAGATTCTACACATCTTCAGAATTCAGATCCTCTCTCTCTCTCTCTCTCTCTCTCTCTCTCTCTCTCATGGGTAAAATAGTCTATAAGAATTTATTATAACGCTTTCATCACTTGACTTTATCCTCTTTTTCAAATTTTCTTTAGGACAATTTTTTTTTTGGGAGGGTATTAGGATTTGAGTTCTGATCAGCATGATGTTATCAATATTCTCTCTCTTATGGGTAAAATAGTCGTTCACATGAATTTTGTTTACCATTTTTATTAACGTGAATTGGGAGAAAAAAAGTCGTTTGTATTAATTGTCTTAAAACTCAATACAGAAAGTACCACCTAGGACTCTTATCAGATCCGCTTAGATATAGGAAACAAAATTCAAATTCTAATTTAAAAATTACGAACTGACTCATCCCTAGATTTCAGGTATGTCTGTACGACTTTAATCCTAATAACCACCTTTAAAAACTCAATCTTTTTTTCATCAGCATGACTTTATCCCATTTCAAATTTTCTTTAGGATTCAGATTCTACTTAACAACATGACTTTATCCCCTTTTTCAAATTTTCTTTAGGATTCATACACTCTCTCTACTGACAATTTTTTCTTGAAGGTTGAAGAACTGGAGAAAGAAATTATGGAATCGAGAGAGAAAATTGATTTTTACCGTTCAAAAATGCAAGAACTTGTAAGTATCTAATTTCTTTGTGCTTTTCCTTTTGTATTGAGCCTTATATGCAATTGGTTGCTCATATCCTAGAGAAGGTTATATTGTTGTTGTTGTTTTTTTTTTTTTTTTGAATTATTAATTTTCAGTTTAGCAACGGTCTATTTATACTCTTGCCTACTATGGCATTAATATTAAATAATTTGCGGAAGTGTCTCACTGTATTTTCTTTTTGAAGATGGCTATAATAACCTCGCTGAAAATAGTATCTTGTTCTGTCAATCAAGCACTCCATACACACCATATATTGACAAGGACCTTTAAAAATAGTCGAGTAGTTTCCTCGAGTAGTTGAATAAATATATGTACATTTAATTTCTCCTTTTTCACTTTCTTTCCATCTCGTGTCTTGCAACAAGATTCTAATAATTTTTTTAGTCGTTTAGTGATGCGTCTGATTAATACTTTTCCCCGTAAGGCAATGCAAATACTGATATATTTACTTCTGGTTCATTCATATAAAGATAACAGGTTCTCAGTTTCACCTTATGGGTGCTTGCCAACAAGGCAGAGAAAAGAGACATGTTATGAATAAGTTTTTGCAGCATCGAATGTTTCTATGGTGTTACCTAATTTTTTATTTTCTCTGATCAAGGTTCTTTACAAGAGTAGATGTGACAATCGCCTTAATGAGATTATGGAAAGGTCATCAGCTGATAAAAGAGAGGTAGTTGAGGATAGACTTGCATAGATTTTTTCGTATATCTAAGTCAACAACTACAATGTGCTTGCTGAAAACTGCATATATTGTAGGTTGAGTCACTGGCCAGGAAATATGAAGAGAAATATAGACAAACTGGAGATGTAGCTTCCAAGCTAACTATTGAAGAAGCTACGTTTCGTGATATACAGGTATTAGTCTCTCGTATGGTGTAAATTGATTACCTAATTGGTTCTTTTTTATCAGCAGTTCATTTTTGGTTTGCCTTTTGTATCTTCCCAACATTCGGTCAAGCCATTCGATGCTCTTTAAACTCTCTCTACTTAAAAAAAAAAAAAATTAATTTTTATTCCTTCTTTAATTTCCAACTGTCAAATTATCATGCATTAGTTTTAAACTTATCCTATATTTAAAGAGATTTACATTGGTAAGATTAAAAAATCAGAACTAGATTCATTATCTGGACTTACGTCCCTCAATAGTCCCATTTCTCTCTGTTTTCACATTACTTTGGTTATCTACTGTTATTCTTATAATATCCGTTTCATGTTTTATGTGTGTTGAATATTGTTTCTTTTAAGTGTTTTTGAATCATACTCAAATTTATGTGCACTAGTATGATATAAACCAAAGTTCATATGATATATATATTTATGCGTGTGTGTGTGTAGGAGAAAAAAATGGAGTTGTACCAAGCTATTGTCAAGATGGAACAGGATGGCAGTGCCGATGGAGTTCTCCAGGTAAATTCGAAGTTGTTTCTGGACAGTGAATATCTTTCCAGATTTATTCTAAATTTTGAACTGAAACTTTCAGGTCCGTGTCGATCGTATTCAATCAGATCTTGATGAACTTGTGAAATCCCTTAATGAGCGTTGCAAGAAATATGGATTACGTGGAAAACCCATAACATTGACTGAGCTTCCTTTTGGTAAATATATTCCTTCGTTAAGTTGGTACTTTTATTTGTTCCAGAACCTGATTACCATGCCACTATCAATTTTCTTCTTTATTTGTGTAAAAAAAAAATGTGCAAAGAGAAGTTCATGTAACCATATTAAGAGGATGATTTGGTTGGCAATTTCCATTATCTGATTATTTTCTTGTTGAGAGCTTTCTGATTAGTTTTTGAAGTTGTCAAGTTTCTGTAAGAGAGCTCTCTGATTAGTTTTTGAAATTGTCAAGTATCTGTAAGAGAGCTCTCTGATTAGTTTTTGAAATTGTCAAGTATCTGCAAGTGGGAATTGTTATTCTCCAGATTCCCTAGCGAGTGTGGGATGTTCAGTTCTTTACAGTTTATACACATGCACACATATCTTTATTTATGTACATGTTTCTTTTCTGCATTTTAATGTGTCTGCATATATTATATTGCTATGTCTGCTAGGTTTTCCCTGGGTATGCAATTTTCATTCTCCTAAAAGTTTCTTAGTGCTTTTCAGCTGCATTGATTAAGTAATTGTCTTTATCTCTTTCTCTTTCTCTCTGTCTCACACTCGCTCTTGATCTAAAAATTAAGGCTGGCAACCTGGAATCCAAGAAGAAGCTGCTGACTGGGATGACGATTGGGACAAGTTGGAAGATGAAGGTATGCAAATGGCTTAAGAAACCTTAGAAAATGTAAATTGGGTATTGGAGCTTGGGCATTGATGCTCAAAGCAACCACTTATATTACATTACACCATGATACAGAGAACAGTCCTGCATAGTGTCAATTTTGTTCACGTGAACTGATCATTGTTATGCATGTTTTGTTATCCCATCCTATCATGATGCAATGCTTTGCTGTTGAGACTTAGTTTCCTATAAAGGAGAGGTATAATGGCTGTCGTCTTGTTTTATTTGTCTTTCTTAATGCTTTGTTTATGTTTCCTATAAGAGTTGTTGACTTGATTGTTCTAATCAGTTTGTTGTTTTTATCTGCCTGTGGTCTTCTTCCCTTTTAAGAATTTGAATAGGGATACATGATAGTCATGGTGACTAATGATCATATCATAACCTTGCCTTTTCAGAATTCACTTTCGTCAAGGAGCTCACTCTAGATGTGCAAAATGTCACAGCTCCCCCAAAACAGAAGTCCACTTTGTCTCAATATAAAGAACCCTCAGTAGTTGAGAGTCCAAGAGCATCCGCTTCACCTGATTTGGATGTAAAGTCCGATAAGCCAGAAAGTGTAGATGGACGGGTTGTTGAAAATGGATCTGCACATAATAAAAGTGAGGACTTGGCCAAAAGTGCTCCTAACAGTCCAATTGGAAGCAGCGCTGTTGGAAGTCCATCTGGAGAATTTTCTGATTCGAACTTTGGAAAGGCATTTGATTCAGCCTCGCCCCGCGATAAGGAAACTCAAAGGTATTTTCTAAAGAGTTGAGACTTTAGTTTTCTAGGCAGTGAAGATCTCTATTACTGACACTTTTGAATTGCTAAGTGTACAAGTTTGTATATTTTGTTGCTTAGTTGCTCGTAATGATATTTACAAACTTTCACTTTGTTTCATCACTCAGATATGGTACCTATAACATTTTAAACCTAATGATATTTACAAACTATCACTTTGTTTCGTCATTCTGATATGGTACCTGACATTTTAAACCTTTGACTGTTGAGACATCTTTGACAATCCTCAGTCAATATTCTCTTGACAATGTGCTTATTGTATTTGTGCCTATAATCGGATATTGTAGTTTTGATTTGGCTAATGTTGAATTTTGTATGACGTCAGTTGCAGTTTATGTATTATCACTTTTACGTATTTCTTGTCTTTTCTGGTTTTATTTATCTATTTTAGTTTTGTAATATTTATTTTCTTATTGATTGATTAATTTTTGTTTGTCAAAATTTTGAATCTTGCAAAATTATTGAATCCATGTCAATTTGTGCAGTGATCATGGTGGTGCCAGGTCTCTGTTTTCTGGTGATAAGAGTTTTGATGAACCGGCATGGGGTCATTTTGACACCAATGATGACTTAGATTCAGTATGGGATTTTAACTCAATTAGTACCACAAAGGTAAGTGGACATTTTCTATTTTATGTATCACTAACATTCATCAGACAGTGCCAATGGCACCTTCATGCTCCTTGCAATATACTATTTTTTCTTTTTCTTTTGCTTTTTTTTTTTTGTTTTGGGGGGGGGGGGGGGGGGAGGGGGGGAATGTGTTTTGTTTTGTTCGGAGGCATTATAGGTACGTAATTTTACATGATATCAAGTATATGTTCCTTCACGTGCAATTGAATTAAACTGGGGAAAACCATTTGGAGTTTGTAAAGGTTTAGCTTTTTTGAGTGCAAGAGTAACTTTTACATGCTTCTGCATGTTCCTAGGCAGAAATTTGGGCTTGTTGAAAATAGAAAATAGAAAACCACGAATTGTTTAATTGATGTCTGCTAAAAATTTGGTTTCATCAAATGCTTTCAGCTGATAATAAATCAGTTTGCATAAAATATTTCCTGCTTGGAGTAAGACCACCCTATATATGCAGAATATTGTGTTTCATAAATGTCTGCAGCTTATATTAATCAGGTTTGCATTAAACATTTTCCATTCTGTTGTACTTTGTCTGCTGAACAGTACCTCATTGCCTCGCACTTTCCGGGTTCTTTTCTTCTAAATGAGTTCTGTTGGCCGTTTATACAATCGTTCTTGCATATTGTGTTGTCTTGTTGATTAATAATTCTCAATAGATTTGGTTACGCCATTGCTTTATATCTTCATTGCCCTGAAACAGGATAAGGATCATGAGAGAAATGGTGACAACTACTTTTTTGGGTCTGCGGAGTTTGGCCTAAATCCTATTAGAACCGGGTCTCCACAAGCTGGCACATCCTCCCAGAACAGCCAGCGATTCATTTTTGACGATTCTGTTCCTAGCACTCCCCTCTATAATATAGGCAATTCACCACCAGGTTTCAGGGAGAGTTCACAACCATCTTTTGACAGCTTCTCGAGGTATGATTCTTTCAGCACGCATGACAGTGGATTCTTTCCTCCAAAGGATACATTTGCAAGATTTGATTCAATGCGCAGTAGTAGAGACTTTGATCAAGGTCATGGATTCCCATCATTTGATGAGTCGGACCCTTTTGGGTCTTCAGGCCCGTTTAGGACATCACTGGACAGTCAAACTCCAAGGAAAGGCTCTGATAGTTGGAGTGCTTTTTAGTTGGGTAGTTGCGGTCTGCTTTGTGTTTGCTTCTCGTTCAAGCCTTACTAGCACAGTATATAGATGTATTGTGGGACTTTTTTTTCCTCGTTTGATATATTGTATGCGGCCCCTGAACACTTGTGTCTTTTGCTGTTCACCTTGTGTATTTCCCTTTTCTTTCAATTCTTTTCTTTTTTTTTTTTTGTTCTTTGCTGAGCTTTTTCCTTTTTGATTTTTGAGCATTACTTTGGTACACATCTGATGAATATATTTACTTTTTGAGTTGTGCCATTTTTCTTTTCCAATAGTTTTTTACCGATTTTGTTCCGCTTATTATGGGGATATGTAATGTGTTAACGTTATTTCCATTTTTTCCGTTCATTGTTCTCGTGCGTCTTTTTATTAGAAGATCAAAGTTCAGTAAGCCCTTTTATTATTGTTTGTCCTTCCGATACGTAGTTTCTTCCTTGTCTTTTCACGCTGGCAGCGGCATTTAAGTGCCGAAGAACATAACAAATAGATTGCCAAGGCAGTGGG